>CAOJBI012177550.1:0-10243 GCA_948277035.1 Euphorbia corollata
TGAACTGGATGGAAAAGAGAAGGATTCACCTCTTCCCTGTTTGTTCCTTTTTCACCCCACCACTTTGGATATCCAATCAACTTAAAACAAGTCTCTCTAATATTTTTGTCCCATCACAACAATCACATTTTAGGCCACTCACATCAACCTTGAAATATGCATTTTTCTGAAAGTTTTGAAAATGCTGCAGATTTGCTATAGTTTTCATCATAACAAAGTTACCCATATTTCCATAGATCTTGAATTTCCGACTTCATTTTGCTTTTCTATCCTACACATCATTGAATAAGCTTTATCAAGGCCTATTAATGGATCCATAAGCACCATTTGGTCCTTTACATTATCATAACTGCAGGAATGAACCCCAAAAGAAACTGCATAGAATTATCCTCTTGATTCTGTTTAGAAATCCTTCCAAAAGCATTATAATTGCACTTCCTGGCTGCTCCATACTTACAACTTAGAATTGGCCTCGAAAGACTCAACTCATCCTACATTCTTCGAAGCTTGTTGAAGTGTTGTAAAATAGTTTGGTCTTTTTGTTCAAACAGGCTAATATCTCTCTTAACCTTGAACAACATCGATCCATTTCCTTCATAAAATCTATGTTCCAATGATTTTTCACAATTCTTTAAATGTAGCCACATAAGTGAAACCTTTCGTTAACTCTTTAGAGATTGTGTTCAAGATCCAAGAAGTGACTAAGGCATATTTCTTTTTCCATCTGCAATGTGCATTACTTTCTTCTTATGACTCTCTCTCATCATCAAGTGTATATTTCAATTTGTCTTTAGCAGTTAAAGATCTTATTATAGAGTTTTTTCATGTCAGATATGTGCTATTTTAAATTAGTGTAAAAGATGTGATTACCTAGCTTGGATTTCCTGAACCTTTTCCTTTGAATCTTCATTGTCATCTTTATAGATTGAACAGTCAACTTCATCTTGAAATAAATCTGCTCAATTTACAACAGTAGCAACTCTTTTCTTCTTTGTCATAGCTTTAATACCATGAATCAAAATCACATACTCTTAGATAGAAAATCTGGAAAAATATCAGTTTGTATTGAATCGTATGGATTGTTACAAGAGTTTTTAGCTCTATATGTAAGAGAGTAATAAACTAGAATCAGCTGTTCTAGAGACTATATGTAACAGTGTACTACTAGAGTTAGTTGTATCTAGACCTGTTCATCGGGCGAGCTGGGCCGGGTTCGGGTCGGGCTTGGCGGGCTTTTCACTAAAAACATCAATCCAAGCCCGGCCCAAGCCCATACTTTAGAACTTCGAGCCCGAGCCGGGCTTACAAGGTCATTCCCAAGCCCGGCCCAAGCCCGTGAACATTTATTTTTTTCATAAATTTCATTATTAAATTAAATAAAAAAAAATAAAATATGTAAAATATATTTAAATTTTACTTATAATTATATCGTTTAATTAAAATCTTTAATATTTGATAATATTTATTATAGTTAAGTACTCAAATTTAATAGAATAAATTTTTTAAAAGTTTAAAACACGTATAAATTTAATATATAAATATATAAAAAGTAAAAAATTTATTCGTCAGGCCGGACTTGGGTATTTATATAAAAACCAAGCTCGACCTATAAAATTTCGAGCTTTGTCGGGCTTGAGTTCGGACCGGATTTTTTTAAAAAATGAATGTTCAAGCCCGGTCCATTGAAACGGACTCGGACCAGGCCGGGCGGGTAACTCGACTCGCGAACAGGTCTAGTGACAAGTAGTACCGATAACTTTAGTCAGATGAATATTCTAAAAGTCTTTCTTTTTTCTTTTATCAAATAAAAGTTTCAAAGTAATTAAAAACTCAAAATTTATACCTTTCATAAAATAAAGTTTGGAGAAACGATGATTGAGACTCTTATTTTAAAATATTATTTCGTTTGGTGGACATTCCTAAAAGTTACAGACTACCAATTGAAAAGGCAGTGACTTAGGTATTGACAAGGACATCTCGTACAATTTGATATATCATATACGACAATATTTTCATATTTCTATAGTACTCTTGTTTGCAATAAAAAATACCATTTTCTTTATTTATAAACTAATGTAGGGTTTGAATCAAATAAGACGGAGTACAATATATTATTTATTCTACTATATATCCATAATGAGAATGGAACGAGACATGTATGCTTTATTTCTAATTTTTCCTACATCATATTTATTATGTTAAATGTATCATTAGATCCTTCACCTATGATCATTTTATTTACCGTCCCTCATGATTTTTATGAAGGTTCATGTACCTCTCTCATCTTTGAAAAAATGCATCAAATAATTTATTAACAACTGATATGGCACGGGTTGACCAATTTGGAGAGTGTTGAATGTTTTCTTCTCCTTCTTCCTTTAAATTTCTACAAAAAATTTCAAGGTTTATTGGTCAAACTTTTTTCTACCAAATAGATGAAATTTTTAACGATTCTTTAGATAAAATCATCATTGCGCCGCCGGAGTACTCAGAGAAGTAAAGTTGTTATATTTCATGGATTTTTGATGATTTAGTGTGTTTTTTGGAAAAAAATTTCTACGAAATTTCATGAGTTTTCCGGGAAAAGATTCTATGATCACTTTTCACTTTCATTTCTTTCTTTTTTCCAATAAAATCGAAAACAAATGAATCAAATGTTGGTATATTCATTCATACTAATTTTTTAGAACAAAAGATAAAGGAATCAAATGGTTCGATGGTGAAATTTTTGTTTTTATTTGGGTGTGAGAAAAAGAAAGGTGAAGATAGTTGGAATGTAAATATGAAAGATAAAAGGGTTGTAATGAAATTAAATTAGAGATTTTTTTGTAACTTTTATACCTAATGTCACATATCATGTTTTTATTGGGTTGAATTTTCAAAGTTGAACTGATATTTTCTGCATGGATGGCACGTGGGGTGAGTGTGTTACACTCTCTATGCCGAAACTGATATAGTTTTTCGAAATGAGTTGAGTGGTCCACCTTTTTTTAAAGTTAAGAGAGTTGTGGGATTTTTTTTTATAAAAGATAAGAGAGCTACGGAGACCCTTGCAAAGTTCAAGGAACTGTAAACGAAATGGTAGTAGGTGAGAGAACCAATGATGCATTGGCGTATTTACAAAGTTGATTGTCATATTACATACAAGAAAATAAATGAAAATCATGTAAGTAGATGCATTAATTTCTTTAGCATAAAGATAAGATAATAATGACTTGCTATACAAAAACAAAGTAACAATATTCACTGTGGGTTGAAAGGAATATATAACAACTGAAACGCAAAAATGAATGTTTTCATAAACCTTGAACCAAACTAGCGTAGTTATAATTAATTTAATTGCTTCTTATTCTTTTGAAGTTGGGTGGCTAATAGTAGTGATCTAATAATATTATCACCAACCATTGATTAATAAAAGAGGGTGATGATAAAAGGATATGTATAGAAAATAAAAATAGTTGGATGATCAAAATGTGAATCCCCATCATCAATCCATCATAAATTTTCTCTCAATTTATTATTGTGTGTATGCATGTGAATATATTTTCAAACACTAACAATAAGCATCAGTTATGTCATAGCTTACCACTAACCCAACATAACTTAAATAATGTCCAAAATTCTCCACTTGATTAATTCTCCATTCAGTGCATCAAAAAGCCGTATCTCTATATATAGTGCCATCTCCATGTTTATTATCTCTACTCATTAATTTAATTATAAATTTTGTAAAATCCTTGGATCCATCCCTACATGTCAAATGACATTTACTGAAAATTATAATCTACTTGTTAATTAGTCTAACAATTTAATCTCGTCTCCTTTTCTTGATAAAGGTGGTGAGCACATAATTGGCCACTTATAACCAAGTGATTTCACCGTTAAAGAGGCAAATTATGTATCATGTAAGGTATTGTATATTCATTTTACACGCATTAGTAAAAAGATATGCTACTTCTTTATATTGTAACAAATAAAAATGATTTGCACGATTTAGCAAACATCATCTAATTAATATTGTGGCATGTCAGTGAAAGTCAACAACTTCGTGTGTCATATGAACAAACTTAATCTGTTGTTTAAACACAAATATGTCTAGTTTGTCATTCACTTAGTTGTTAAACTAAATCAAAATACAAATAAATGGTAACAAATTGATTTTATGAAATTACATTGAACTCAAACCTAGTAATTTTCTCGACAATCTCCACCAATTCATCAAATACTAATACTTAATCTAGTTTTTAATGGTACGGCGAAGGTTTTATCAAATTAATTTTTAAATTCAAAAAATTTCAGGGGCGATTATGATATTATAATATATAGTTTAAATAAAAACACTTGTTCACATCAAAAGGGACTTTATAGGTAAGAGAAAGAGAAAAAAAATCTTAGGTAGGAGAGCAATATCTTATAAACTAAAATTATCTTTATGCGAAGGCAATAAAAACCTCATGGATCTAATCTTACACTAATATTTTATTTTTAATGTAAAGAAAACACAAAAAATAAGAAAAGGGAAAAGAGGAAAGAACATATAAACTAGTATCAACTATCAAGCAGACAAGGAAGAAGAAAGGGAAACTAAGAATTTGATTTCGTTGTATAATACGTGTCCATTGATAGGCATTGGAAGCAGTGAATTGAACAATGTATCCATTAATTGATACTCGGTGCTCCACACAAGTATAACCGTTTTTTTTTTATTACATTCTAAGGCATAATGCGAAGTACAAAAAAAAAGGTTCCGGGTTCTCCCCATCAAATTTGCCATAACGTGAGGAATTTGGTTGTTTTGTCGAGTGCAGAGAAGTTGGTCGTTTTTGCCAACCATATGGGACAAATAAGACGCACATTGATGTATATATAAATCATAAATAAATGGTGTATATGCAATTGCGCACATTCAAAATACGATTGTTAATTTGTTAGGAATGGCAATTGTAAAGAGAGAGTGGTTGAAAGGATACAAAAGGCACTTGAGTCTGTTAATTGCAAAAGAAAAACACTGAATTTCATTGGCAACTTAGATATGGTCTGTGATGGATTCTACTGATTTCTGACCCACCATTAAGCACGCAATTACTTGAATATTGTTGGTGGTGGTTGCCTAAAAAATGTCCACAACATCAAGCTAAGGGGGTGATATGCTGCTTCTAATTCAAAGCCAGACCGTGAATTGATCTCAAAATCAGCCTTGATGCTGATATGAAATGAAACGAGCAAAATAAGAATCAACATAGATACCTTTTTCAGAGTTTTTTTTTTTAAATAAAATAAAATAAATACAGTACAAAAAGGTAGGGGAAATATTCATAGGAGAAAATGATGGTGTTGGCAGTCATTTAAGGAAGAAAATAAGAAAAGAATGTGTTCAATGTGACATTGGTTTTGGAATCTGTGACCATTATTTGAGGTAGATAAGTCAAACATCAAACTGGAAGTGGTGGTTAAAGAATATTACAACAGTAAAGAGATCAAGACATACATAGATCCCCAAATTTTAGGCCAATATCCGTAACTCCAAAACCAATCTAACCTAGACACCACCAAAATGACACTTCTGCAAATTCACAGTGCAATTAGCACACAGATAAACAGATGATAATACTTGAATTTACAAGATAAAATAGGGGGGCATAGGTTGAAAAATTACAGCTGAAAGTCTTGAATGACTTCTGTTATTTGGATTTCTTACCCTTCACTTCTGCAGCAGCTGCTTTAACAGCTGACTTAGCAAGAGTAGTGGGTTTTAGTGAATTCTTAGGGTTGAGTGCCTTTCGAATCTTAAATGCAGCCCATGCCGTTCCAAATGCATGCCCCGCAGCACCTAGACCCTCCTGCGTAGCCTCGGCTGCTTGCTCTCCATATCTACAACAATAACATCAACTATGATCCAATAAAAACATAAAGAACACTGTAAAGCTTTTTTTTTTTTCTCTGTAAATGTTACATGTAACAATTTGCCTCCCAAAAAGGGAAGAAATAGCATTCAAATCAAACCCATGTCAATGTTGGGCAGAAAAAAATTATTCATGGAAAGAATCAAAGGTGACTACGTCCTTAAAGTATACGCTTGTAAGAATTATCTTTCGCTTTTTTCCACCATTATTCAATTTCATTCTAAGGAAATACAAACTCAGTCCGTCATAGATCATTCCACGTAGGGCTGCGGCCAACTAAACCAGTGGCACCTTTAATTCCAGTGTAGAAAAAGACAACAACATGGGGCATTTGAACGATAAAGGATGCTTCAAGCATGCTTCAATTTGCAGTCATCAAATAGCAGTGAAAAGTCTTAAGAGGAAATTTAAACAGAATGTGCCTTTAAAGTCCGAAGTTAATTAGGATGAAGTCAGTTAACCATGGTAAGCTGACCCGTGCTAACCATAATTTTCCATTTCATATCCAGCTACTACGTACGATGTTATTAACTGTAAATTAGTACCTACCATCTTATGAAAGGTAAAAAGCCCAGTATTAAGTCTGTCAACATCTTCAAGTTGATAAAGAAAGCCATAGTTGCTTTTTGAGGCTGATATCATGTGCAATGTATACACTATATTTCAAACTATATATACTTGAAACTGATGGCCAAATCAAAAGTAACTTGCTTCTGAATATTATATTTTTTAGGCCTCCCCCTTTTAAAATGTTCTTTTTTGAGAGAAAAATTGTGATAGCATGGCAATACTTATCGAACAAGCATTAATTAACCTGTGGTTAACGACTTCAGTCGTGACAGTAGAAGATGTTGACATGACATTCCGTCCAGATACTTCAACTGCGTCACACACCTTGTCTATTCACCAAAAACAAAATGAAAAAAAAAATTGATAAAATGTTGTGAAGCAAGTGAAATCAACATAAACATAGAAATATTGCTAAAAACTCCATTAACCAAAGCTTGCAAACACAAACATCATAAATGATTATCAGAAATTGAATGCTGTATTAAGTTATATCCTGCAAACGCATGCTGCAAAATCATTTATAAAGGTTGGAAGCAGAAACGAGCTCTACTACTAACCAATAGAATCAAGTACTAATGATGAGTCCAATCTGACAAATACTACCTCTGTCGGAAAATTGTCATTGGATTGAACTGACTCCAAGGCTATGTATATTAGAACTTAGAAGTGCACATCTAAATATTGAAGTTCTCCCAGGCTCAAATTACAGTTTATCAGTAAGGCATCCCCCTAGACCTACCACATTGGACTGATTAACTCCATAACACACTTAGCATCAACTAAAAATAAAATTATCAATCAACACGGTAATTAGTATAGAAATTACAGCACCGAAGATTATCGAATATGACACTTGTCTAACTGCCTCAATCATAAAAACATTTTGAAGACTCTAGTACACACAATTTTTGTATATATTACTGCACCTGTTCAATAAACTTCAGTGCATCCATTGAATGTAATGAGATGAGATTTCAGACAACAACAAGGAAGAAGAAAAAACAACAAAGATTTAGGCAAGTTCTGTAATAAAAGAGTGGCGCACAGAGTCATACTTCATGTAAAAAAATAAATTTTGAACAAATAAAGACAGAATGTGACAGAGGAAAAGGCAAATTGGCAGCAGGCCAGTATCTTATATTTGCTTAACAAGAATGCAAAATAAAAATAAAGGGAGGCGGTAACATACTAAATCCATCCAGGGATGCCAGGATGATTTCCCCTGGCAGAAGACCAAAAAACTTCTTGCCGACTTTTGAGTTTGCAACTGCGCTAGTGAAAAACCCTGAGACTTTGACCACCCCAGAGAGAACACCATTGGCAACTTTCTCTGTCATTTTTGTCATCCTCTTGACTCTGCAGGTATTATTTGACTAAAATATAAGCATGCAATAGATACAATACAATCAAACAAACAAATTTGTCATTACTCTAGAATCATGCAAAAAAAGCCCTCCGCTATAACAAATAAACAAATACCATAACTAACATTCCCAAATATTCAATTACTAATATATATAGTAAGGACCAGGAACAAATACACACAAACTACCATTCAACTATAACGTATATGAGCAGTAATTCAAAACAAAAGGAATTGAAAAGCATTCAATAAAGTAATATTTTTGCACCTTCTAATTCTCTTCAAAGTGTCAGCGCTTATCTCTGATTTCGACTTTGGACTCAACCTCCTCTTCATCACCTCATTGCCTTTATTGAGTCTATCAACAGTTACATCCCCACACCATAATATCCCCTTAATAAGATGCCCTGAACCTGAAGCGATAATTTTTGCAGCAGTGCTACCATAATCTTCCACATTGGGCGCTAATGTGGTCCAATACGCTGCACACCTTCCCTCCATCAGTTCTTTCTTCTCCTCATGCTTCAAATCGCACGGTGAAATCTCTTTCACTACCATCTCATCAAACATGACATTTCCATCAGCTTTGGCCTTTTCTGAAACTTTCTGGACACTAAAACAACTATAAGCCTGCAAAATGGCATCTAATTCCTTCAACAGCTTCTCCTGCCCTTTGGATGCAATTGTCAAACCGTAATTCAATATTTCACTCGAATCGTCACTTTTCTTATTTTTGCTTTTCTTATCCGCTTCTTCGTCGCTCGAATCGGAGTCATGGTGATCCTTCGGCAACCTAAGGGAGAAAAAGTAATGCGAATCATCCAATTTCACGGCGGCCTCATCCCGGGCTAAAGGCCATTGAATCTCATCGGCAACACGAGCAAGAATAGCGACGATGTTATCACCCTGACGAAGCTGGACAATGGAGAAATCACCACTAGCGAGCTCGACACTGTAGTTTTTGTCAATGAGATTGAGAATAGCACCAGGGATTTTAATCAAAACTTCCTCGATGGCCTCCGGAGGGGCAGAGGGAGTATGAAGATTGTTTTCATCATGATCAGGGAATAGGTTTTCGACAAGGTCACGCATGTCAAGGGTAGGGTAAAGATTGGAAGAGGATTTGCTATTAGGGTTTGAGACGTGAGAAGAAGAATCAGGGTTGGATTGGATTACTTCTGGATAAAGGGAAGTTTTGGAATTAGGGTTCTGGCAAGCCATTGATTGAGGTTGAAAGGAAAAAGCAGACAGATGAAAGGAGCAAACAGAGGAGAAATGAAAGCTCGAATCAGATCAGAAGAGGATGACGGAGAAGAGCAATGGCGGTTAGCGGTTGAGATCGATTGGAGATGAAGATGGGCGTGATGTTAACGCGCGCGCAGAGAGATTATTTGTAATTGACCAGGCACGTGGGACGGTGACAGTTTTACTTGGGAATTTCCCGCGCTCTATCCGTTATATGGACTTTCGCGTTAACTTATATTTTTTTGTTTTCTTAGCCGCGTTATTTCCTTATTTCTTGTCTCGCCCCTGCCCCAAATACCCCTGTTATGGTAAAAACAGTCCTCCCACGTCAATTGCATAATTCATATATCAAACAAGCTTTCTTGTCCTTTAAAATATTTTTAACCTATTGGTAGACAAAACTGACTCCTATTTGTGATTTCGATTCATAAACTGATAAACTGATTTGTACCGGTTATTTGTGACTTGAAGTCTTGAACTCGAGTCCGAAATTATAAAAGTCCAATATTTTATGGATTTGAGCCGAATTTTAAATAATTATTTAAACATGATCGATAAATAATTATTTATGTATTACTATTAAATTTTTAAATTTAAATACAATAATTCATTTAACATACAAAAGAATTCAAGTAACTTAGATACAATCATTCATTTAATATATAAGATTCAAGTAAAAATATAATTATAAATTTAGACATATTTATACTTTTATTACGTATTGACGTATTCGTATAAAAAGTTTTCTTTTATTTATTTTATCCAAAAGTTCAAAACAAAATATATTGTGGAATGTTACTTACAAATAATCTCATAAATTTAATGAGAGTCAAAGTTTTAAAGTTAGGTCAACTTAGGCTTAAGTTGATACTTTTAGTATGAACAATACCAAGCCAACAGGTCTAATATTAATAAATACTATAAATGGATGGATCGATGATGATTTTTTCTTCTGTAATGTTTGTGTATTTGCAAATGTGGTAGGCAATCACACGAATTTGCTCTCCATTGAATGGGACTTAATATCCAAGCTCTTGGATATATATTTCAAAATTAATTAACAAATAAAAGAGCTACAAGTGTTACATGCCTTTTCTCAGTTTTCTTTACAACGCATGATTTCTTACCTGCTTTCCATTAAATGGGGGAACAAGACAGCTAG
>CAOJBI012195737.1:0-11897 GCA_948277035.1 Euphorbia corollata
ACGAATGTAGAAAGAGAAACAAAAGGTGATGATAAGTCCAACAAGTGTTTCTTTGCTGAAGTTGAACTCAAAAGCTGTTTGTTTTTGAGAGTAGAACAGAAGGAAAAAACCAAGATCAAAAACCTGTTTCTTTTGTTGATAGTATTTGAAGGCATTCTCAGGCAAAGCCAATTCAAAATCTGAACAATCAGGGGCTCCGGTCAAGTTATACTTGCAGCATGCCAGCAGTAACATGAAGTGTGGGTGTGGGTGTGGGTACTTCTAGCATTTAAGTAAACATACACACGCACACTTATACACACTAAGATACGCTTCTTCTCTTTACCATCGACAACAGCTTTCTCCCTTAAATCACACAACACATCAAATGGAAAAAAGGTTAATTTAGCATATAGTGAAAGCGGTCGTTTCTTCCGCATTCCACCACAACGAGAACAAATTTTCCTAAATACTAGGGTCTCTATAAAAACTGGAAAAAGAAATACTTTACCTGGATTGCATCTCAAATCCCTTCAATATGAGAGTAGAACAGAAGAATATACGAAATTAATCTGACATACTCTATGCATTTAGAATTCTGGCAACAGGAAAGCATAGCATATGCGATCAGAGAATGAAATTAAATGGAAATTGGTGAAAGCTTTTGGAAACAGGGACAGAAACAGAGAAAAGGGATGGAAGCCCTGAAATCAGATAAATAAGGTCACCAACAACACATTGCCATGAAGTTGAACTAGTCATCACATGCACTTTGGTACGTGCAACTTGTAAATACATTACTAATCATTTATTTATTTATTTTAAAATGCAATCATAACTGTTATTTAAATACTCAAAACAACTACAAGTCACTAAAACCCAGTTCAATTCAAAAATCGATTCAAATCAAATGGAACCAAAAATTTACACAATAGCTAAAATTGAACCAATTTATGTACAAGTAAAACCTTTATAAATTAATAATGTTGGAATCGGGATATTTTATTAATTTAGCGAGATATTATTATATCGATAAATTAATAATTTATTAATTTGAAGAGGTTTTACGTATAAATTTTAAAATTTCAAATCAAATGTGGTAGTTACAATATATATTAGTTAAAGATGAAAAATTAATTACAAAAACAAGTTCCAAGACACATTCTATGAATGTACATTTACAAATTAATTGAATTTGTCAAGTTTATTGTTATTGCATAAGTAAAAAGTTACCAAAAAATAAATTACAAAAGCAAGTTTCAATACACGTTTCTTCTTCATATACATTAAACATGGTCAGAAATTAATCATTATAAAATATCCATCTTAGAATTTGAAATCTTTTAGTAATTATTAATTTATAGTTTCGTTGGAATCAACATATGTACACTGGGATTTTTAAAAAAATTATTATTTTATTTTTTTATCGATTAGGGTCCAATTTTGTACTGTCCCAAGTTGGGACCAGACAAATTATTAATTTTATCGAAGTTATTAGTTAATAGAGTATTAATTTATAAAGGTTTTACCGTAAATTTTTATGTAAACCGAATTAAATGCAATTTGATTTAATTTGAGTTTGGTTCGATTAAAGCGGATTTCTTAAACTTTAAGAAAAATTAGTAATATATATCTACATTATATTTTTATAAAAGATGAATTTGATTCACTTAATTTTATTAAACTATTATAATAGTTTCAAGTCTGGTGGACATGTTGGCATGTATTATATAAATTTGAGATTTTTAATGTATTTTGTAAATTCTAACGTAGAGCAAGAACGAAAATCATCAACACAATTATTATATAAATGCCTATACATCCAGGTTCACATCAAATTGTTAAACAATCCATGAACTTGTAAAAAAATTTTAAAAAACCCCTGAATTCGTAAAATAGGAATCGATTTTCCCTTTCAATGTAACGTATAAATTTCTGATTGGAGTGAGAAAAATGACCTTTTTTGAAAAGTCAAATCAATTAAAATTTAAGACGCAACGTTAAAATAGTAAATTAGTTTGTATTTCATTATTCGAAGCTTTTTTAAAAATTTGAAAATTTATTTATAACTAAGGATAAATTGATATTCATTTGTCAGCCTAGGTAAAAAATACAATCCAAACAAGCAAGAGGAAATAGGATTACAGAAGAGGGTGTGATGACAGAGCTAAACTCTTTCCAATTACGGCCCCTAATTTGCAATTAATTATTTCTTTCAAACTAAACAATTTACCCCTTTTTCGTCGAAACATCCGATCGCCAAGTCTTCATCATTCAAGTTCCCATTTTTCAGTTTATCGGCCCTCTTCTTTCATCCCGGGCATTTGTTTCCACCTCAAATATCGACGACTTTCGCGGTATGAGGAACAACATAAAGGAACATGATAACTAACTCCAAAGTTCGACATGTAGTCATCTAAGTAAACACGAAATTTCAAGTGGAAGCATTCAATCCTGCTTCAGCAAAGAAGTTAAAAGGTAATTCATTATCCCCAATTGATATGCTTCCTAATCGTTGTTTGATTTCGCTCTTTGTATTTAATCGTTATAATGGGCTCTGTGCTTGCCTTTACACTATGGTAATTTGGACCGTTTTCTTTCAATTTCTGTTTCTGCAGTTACGGCATCAAGTTATATGAACTGGGTGGTCTATATTCTATGATTTTGAGCTTCTGGTTGCGCGGAAGTGCTTTTTGTGTATTTAACCGTGGTTTTCATGTGGGACAAAGTTTTCTGAACCCTAGTTCAGAGGATATTATTTTCAAAGCAATTTGTGCTAATCTCAAGCAGAGGAAATGGAATTTCTTGGAGCAAATGTCACCCAATCTGTCTTCTTCGTTAGTTACTCGTGTTGTTTGCCAGTTCCAGAACTCACCTCAGTTGGCTTTAGAGTTTTACAGGTGGGTTGGAAACAGAAGGAGTGGTTTGCTTTCAATGGAGTCTTCTTGTACTATAATTCATGTTTTAGTCAACTCAAGGAAATTTGACAATGCCCTGTTACTTATGCGGAACTTGATGAGTGTAGATGGGAATTCCCCTTTGGAAATCCTAGATGCATTGGTTCTTAGTTATGGAATGTGCAATTCCGGCCCGGCTGTTTTTGATGCATTGGTTCGGGCTTGTAATCAATATGGGGCAACTGAGAGTGCTCATGCAGTGATCAAGAAGCTGCGAATGAAGGGATTTCAGGTCACAATTCATGCTTGGAACAACTTTTTGAGTCATCTATTGAAGTTGAATGAGATTAGTAAGTTCTGGAATGGGTATATGGAAATGATTTCTTATGGATATGTCGAAAATTTTAATACTTACAATTTGGTTATATATGCTCTTTGTAAGGAATTCAAATTACTGGAAGCAATGTCAGTATTCTACAGAAGCTTGAAGCATGGTATATGGCCCAATGTTGTTACTTTTAACATTATCATAGATGGTGCTTGCAAGATCGGTTGCATGGATCTTGCGTTGAAGCTCATTACCAAGATGGAAGCCATGTCAGGGTGTTTGACTAAGCCTGACTCTGTAACTTATAATTGTCTTATTAACGGATTCTGCAAAATCGGGGAACTAAGCATGGCAGAAGAACTCAGAAATGTAATGATGGAGAAACATATTGGGCCTAATGTTAGGACTTACGCAACACTGGTGGATGGTTATGCGCGATTGGGGAGTTTGGAGGAAGCATATAAGGTATGTGAAGAAATGGTGAAAATCGAATTAAAACCTAATTCTGCTGTGTACAATTCAATCATCCATCAGCTTTCGGTGGAAGGAGATATAGAAGAAGCCTTTTTGTTGTTGCAGGACATGATTGATAAGCAGATTAGTCCTGATCAGTTCACATATTCCATTCTTATTGAGGGTCTTTGCAGGAAAGGTCATGTCAATGAAGCTCTTAAACTTCATAACAAAATTATTGAAGATGACCAATTTGTTGATGCATTTTCATACAACATTCTTATCTATAACTTATGTAGGAACAACGATTTTGCAGGAGCTAAGCAATTACTGGCCAGTATGTATGTCCGGGGATTAGTTCCTGATGTTGTTACGTTTGGTGCTTTGATTGACGCGCACTGCAAAGAGGGCAGTTTTGAAAATGTAGTTCAGGTCTATGATCAAATGATTCTGGCAGGGGAAACCCCCAATTTGATAATATACAATTCTGTTATAAATGGAATATGCAAGGGGGGATTCTTGGATGTTGCTCAACTTCTTATGGATACTTTGAAGAGGATCGATTTGTTTGATGTCATAACTTATAACACCTTGATAAATGCATATTGCAAACGCGGGAAGATTGACGAGGCATTTGCTTTGTGTTCAGAAATGAGGAATGCAGGAATTTCACCGAGCATTGCCACTTATAACACATTGATAAATGTGTTGTGCAAACTCGGTTGTCTTGAGCAAGCAAAAGAAGTAATGGAGATGATGGTCGCTCGGGGTACCATACCTGATCGTATAACATACACAACTCTGATAACGAATTGCTGCCTTGAAGAAGTGATTGAATTGCATGACTGTATGGTGCTCAAGGGTGTAGTTCCTGATGAGCACACCTACAAAGCTTTAGTTAGTCCACTTCTTCCTGAAAAAAAAAACTTAGTTTCCTGAGTTCAATGAAACATAGATGACTTTTGATATTCAATATGAATTACTTCTAAGGTCATTTTTACTTATTACGTAGACACAAGCTATAACCATGCACAGGATACCTACTGCAGCAAACAGACCCTTCTTGTTGTTATCCTTGAATTTTGAAGATGGCTTCTCTCTTTCATGATTGCAAAACCCCTTTATTTTTTGAAGTTCATATTGGTTTCAATAAGATTCTGGCTTTTGCAAAGAATTTCAGGTACTGGTTCTGTAAAGTCCATTACTTAATTCTTACAGGGACACCACAAAAGGAAAAGGAAGAATCAGAGTCGCCAAATTTGACCCTTAATTTTGATTTTTCAATGTTGATCAGATATAATTTTTGAAGGATTTATTTATTACCCTGTGTGAGCAAAAAAAAATTTTCTTTATAAAAAGAGCACACGTCCTTTTTACCACTGTTTTAAAAATCCCCGCCTAGCTCCGCCTAGGTCCCGCCTAGGGGCTATTTTAAGGGTCGCCGCCTTACATCGACTAGCGCCTAATCCCCGTCTAGGCCCCGATTAATCCCCGCCTAGACCCCGACTCCGCCTAGCTCCCGTCTGGCGCCTAACGTTTTTTAATACACTGCTTTTTACCCTGCAGATCTAACTACCATATTGAGTTGATGTTAAACTTCTGGCTTGAGTATCAATTCGCATAAACGCGTATACCTCTCTGTCTGTGCAACCAATTGTGTGATGGTAATTGATATGCCTCCATTAAGATCTTGCCACGTCAGATCGTTCAATGTGATCAAAATTCCAGTTCTAAGCAATCTCCAACGGTCAAAATCCTTATCTCCAAACCTCATCCATTCCCTCCCTCTTCCTCCACTCATTCTCCCCTCTCTTTTCCTCCATACCATTAAACCATAAACAACAAAAAAGATAACTTTCTCAATTACATTCCTCCATTTTCATAACCCAGATTGCAGATTTCTCCCCTCTTCTTCTTCTCCACTTTCCACCATGTCTTGCTCAAATCTAACCATGTGGGTATCATCAAAATCGTCTCTTTCTGATTCCTCTTCTCTTTCATTTTGCTCTTCTCTCAGCCCTTTTCAGCTCCCTACTGGTTCAGCCACCACCAATCCTTCAAGGTCTTCGTCTGTGACCCCAATTCAATGCGGTCTCCGTGAGCTTAGAACCCGTATTGAATCGGTGAAGAACACACAGAAGATCACTGAAGCTATGAAGCTTGTTGCTGCTGCTAAGGTTAGAAGAGCACAAGAAGCTGTTGTTAATGGTAGGCCTTTCTCTGAAACACTTGTTGAAGTTCTTTACAACATTAATGAACAGCTTCAGACTGAGGATGTTGATGCTCCTCTGACCAAAGTTAGGCCTGTAAAGAAAGTTGCTTTAGTTGTTATAACTGGGGACAGAGGTCTTTGCGGCGGTTACAACAACTATATAATCAAGAAAGCAGAAGCGAGAATCAAGGAATTGAAAGGTCTTGGTGTTGATTATACTGTGATTAGTGTTGGAAAGAAGGGGAATTCATATTTTCTAAGGCGGCCTTATATACCTGTTGATAAGTTCCTTGAAGGAACTAATCTGCCAACAGCTAAAGAAGCTCAAGCAATTGCAGATGATGTTTTTTCCCTCTTTGTAAGTGAAGAAGTGGATAAGGTTGAGCTTTTGTACACAAAGTTTGTATCTTTAGTTAAATCGGAACCTGTTATTCATACCCTTTTGCCCCTTTCACCAAAGGGTGAAATTTGTGACATAAATGGAAACTGTGTGGATGCTGCTGAGGATGAGTTCTTCAGGTTGACAACAAAAGAAGGTAAACTGACAGTGGAAAGAGGTGTTCAAAGGACAAAAACCGTGGATTTTTCGCCGATTCTGCAGTTTGAGCAGGACCCAGTTCAGATCCTTGATGCTTTGTTGCCATTGTATTTGAACAGTCAGATTCTGAAGGCACTGCAGGAATCATTGGCAAGTGAACTTGCAGCTAGGATGAGTGCTATGAGCAATGCAACTGATAATGCAAGTGAATTGAAGAAGAGTCTGTCAAGAGTTTACAACAGAGAGCGCCAGGCTAAGATTACGGGAGAGATTTTGGAGATTGTTGCAGGTGCTGATGCTCTAGTTTAGTTACTGCTCTGCTTGTTAAAATTTGTGGAAAATTCATTCTATATATATATATGCATGTTTAATAATAGATATGAATAGGACAATTTTTCTTTTTTGAAATTTACTTACATTTGTAATTCTCAAATTGCTTGTAAACCTCTCTTTGCACATTGAGAACTGCATTTGATTTTGGAACAGTCATTAGATTGGACCTTAAAATTGTTCCACCCTTATATGTAACACTTTCTTCAACCATTTATATTTTGGGTATAGATGTTTTTGGTTTTTGGTTCTACTTAGCTGCATGTGTACGTAGTTGCTTGAAGATCTCGAATTTATTCTCAGCGACTTGTAAATCACTAATTTATTGAAAACATTGAGTTTGAGACTTGTGTAAAGTGTAAATACTTGTTTTTGTTTTGTTTTTTGTAGAACTCAAAAGCTCTCTTTTTTAGGGTGTTTTTTTAACATTACAAAAGTATCTAACAAGTACATGATTTGCTTGAATTTGATGAAAAGAAATGAAATGTTTTTTTCTATCAAATGATCTTACTATTTGGTTTTTGAGAAATAATTCCAATATGACATCATATCCATAATTTTACTAATATTTAAATTGAATGGCATTATTGGCTTGTTACTTTAATGTAGAAACTTTTGGAATATGATAATTAATCATATCCAAGTTAATCAGAGTAAATATTTACAAACCTCTTAGTTAATTTCGTTTATGAAATTGAGCTTTTATTGAGCTAATCTCGTACAATGAAAAAGAGAGATCAATTATTATACATGAAAAATCTTATATTTCATAATATTTTTATGGACTGGGTAAATATCTTTAAATATTTGTTTGGATCAAACCACCCCACAATAAATACTTCATGACACCAATCACAACATGTATAGTTCCATTGATATACAAATAAGTGTAAATGCGTAATAACCAATCACTTGTTACGCATTACATTAATAATTCCGAAATCTCACATTATAAGTTGAATAATATATATTATTTTCTTTTGTGGAAACAAAAAAAGTAAGAAACAATAATTAAAATAATATGGAAAAAATAAAGTTAAAGATTAAAAACGTACGGAGGACAGATCAAAATTTTTGAAAGATTATGAATTCTCGTATAACCTTTCCATTCAATGCTAAGCATAATGAGTTTAAGTAGCTCAAAAAATTTCCGTACCTTCATTTAATTTATCAATGTTATACTGATAGCAATGTATCAAATCATATAATAATGAGTACCTACTTAAATGCCTACTTAGCATTTACCTTGAGCACGATAGCTGGTACGTTAGAAATGTCAATAAATAATTACAAATGAAAATTATATTTAATATGTAATTTGATTGAATTTTAAGCTAACCTTTTACAAATAACGTGAAAATTGAATAAAATCACTATAGAAGTAATCGGATAGATAAAAAATATTTAGTTATTATATAAAATATGAGTAACTTTGTACGTACTAATTTTTTTTTTACTTGTCATATTTAGTAACTTGTTTTGAGTAAATTTATTATCATTTTAAAATTATTAATGGAAGTGTCAATTCAAAGTTAATTGTGAATGGACGAACTGTGATACGTCCACTTGTAAGGCAAAATCGAAAATTGGACGGTCAAGAAATTAATAATAAAATTATTATTGCTATATTGAAAAATGAAAACAGATCTTAAATTAAATAATTAACTGCGTAGGCTTTGGAATGTAGTCTGAAATGATAGACGTTTTAATGGCTAAGATTTTGCGACTGTTCTCTTTGTTATCAACCGAGCATGTTCTTTTCTTTTCTTAATCATATTTTATTCCCTTACGTACTTGCACATTTCTAGAGGCAAATGGGTTCCTTCTTCTTCGATTAATCAATGGAATAAAATCGCCAAGAGAGATTCTTGTTCTGGGTTTTGTTGGTTTTTTCACTGTGACACAGTGAGTTGAGTAGCCATGGAAGTGGGGTTTCAAGTTCAGCGATTACCCAGTTGCAGAACTGTCTTTCATCAAACAACACTCTTAAAGATCAAACCTTTTTTCAGTTATTTTCCTCGTGTTAAAAGCAGCAAGTCTGAATCTTGTGTGAGTACTTTTCTTCTTTTCACCTTTTTTTCAATTTAAATGTCTATGGATATTGGTTTTGATTCCCAATTGTGAAATGTGTGCTTTTTTGCTCCAATTTTTTTTTATTGAGACGATGTGGCAATGTTGTCAAAAGTTTTCAGCTTTATTCAGTTTGTTGAATTTGTTTATTGATGATTTTTAAGCTTTTAATTTGCCTTTTTGTTACTGATTGAGTTTCAGGCAATTGCTTTTTAGGGTCCCATTGGCTTTTTTGATTTGTAATTTTAATTTCATGTGCTTAATAGTAAATTCTTTCTTATCTAATCAATGGAATTCCGTTATTTGATTAAATAACCATGTTTATTGGATTTAATTTGTTTAATTTCAGCAGATTTCATGGAGCAATAAACTCCCAACAAGTGGGGTTTCATTTGACATAATTGCCAGTGCAGGTTAGTAATCATCTCTTGATCCATTTATTTCACTAAAGAAAAGAACATTTTATGTTCTTATTATGCTTATGAAAGTGCTGCCTTTAAGAAAAGTTCTTTTCTTGATGATCAGATTTTGGTAAGAGGAGACGGAGGAAAACTTCGAATTCGAAGTCTAAAGGACGTACTCTGAAAGGGGTTACTCCTAAGACACCTGTAGGGACAAGCACCGACAAACGGGATTCAAAAGTAATTGGAGATGAAGAGGTTTCAAGTTCAACTACTGTAAATTCTAGTCAAAGTATCGATCCACACAAGAAAACGCTCAAAACTAAAGGTGGCATTGGTGAAGTACACGCTATTGAATTGATTCATAGTGTTGAAGTTAGTGAAGAAAAGATACCAACAGAAGAATTTTCGCCAAGCAAAAACTTGCCTAGTCATGAAATGGAAAACGGAAGTTTGAATAAAGTAAAGGGTGTGAAAGTGGTAGCCGGTGAGGTTACGGAAGAGGAGAGTAGAGACAGCATTGTAGAAGAAGAGAGTGCTGGAGCTGTAGAAAAGGCAACTGGAGATTCTTCTATACGAGTAGAAGAAATTGATGATATCAATTGGAAATTAACTGAGGAGAGTGGTTCTGGCATCGTAGAAGAAGAGAGTGATAAAACCAACGAAAAGGTGATCAAAGGCTCTTCTATGCGAGCAGAAGAAAGTGGTGATGCCTATGAAAAAGCAACTGAGGAGAATGGTTCGGACTTTTTAGAAGAAGAGAGTGATGGAACTGATGAAATGGCAACTAATGGCTCTTCCATACAAGCTGAAGGAGCTGATAATCATGAAGAAGAAATTGAAGATTCTTCTATAAGGTTGGAAATGGAAGAAAATTTGCGGAAGCAAGAAATTGAGGCACTTGCTGAGGATAATTTCTCAAGGAGAAACAAATTGTTTGTTTATCCATCAGTAGTGAAACCAGATCAGGATATAGAAGTATACTTCAATAGGAGTCTTTCCACTCTGAATAATGAGCCGGATGTGTTGATTATGGGAGCCTTTAATGACTGGAAATGGCAATCTTTTACATTAAGGTTGAACAAAACCCATCTGAATGGGGATTGGTGGGCTTGTAAGGTTCACGTTCCAAAAGAAGCATATAAAATGGATTTTGTCTTCTTTAATGCAAAAACTTTGTACGACAATAATGACAAAAAAGACTTCTGCATACTCGTTGAAGGTAGAATGGATGCTCAAGCATTTGAAGATTTTTTGCTCTTGGAAAAACGTAGGGAGCAAGAGAAACTAGCTAGGGAACAAGAAGAAAGGGAAAGACTAGCAGAAGAGCAGAGGCAAAGAGAAGCAGAGAGGGCTGCAATAGAAGCTGATAGAGCACAGGCAAAGATTGAAACTGAAAAGAAGAGAGAAATGTTGCAGCAGCTGATTAAAAAAGCTGCAAGGTCTGTTGATAATATATGGTTTATTGAGCCTACTGAGTTTAAAGGCGGAGATGTGGTCCGGTTGTATTATAATAAAAGTTCAGGTCCACTTGCCCATGCCAACAACCTTTGGATCCATGGTGGATTCAATAACTGGAGTAGTGGATTGACCATAGTTGAAAATCTTGTTAGCACTGAGAAAATGGATGGTGACTGGTGGTATGCTAACGGTATGTGTGAATCTTCATTTTTTTTAATCTAGTTTTCATTTGAAGATTCTTATAATGCAAGTGAATAATATATTTCAAAAGTAATGTCCCAATAATCGGTACCTAAAACTTTGACAAGCCTATATTCCAGGTCTACTCATTTCAATCAGTAGAAGCAGAGAAAAAGTTTTTTTTTTTGTCATGATTTTGTTTTTCAATTTTAAGCAATGAGGGCAGTGGCTACTTTAAGCTTGGCACACTTGGTGAATGTGGTGCTTATTTGAATTTTACATGACATTAGTTTTCTCTAAAACATTATACCCTTTTTTAGTGTAATAGGCACAAAGAAGTTGCATATAAGTTTGTGAAGAAACACGCAGGAGGGGTTTTAGATTGTGATTGAATTGCATGTAAAATCATGATTCTTATATCTATGTAAGTAAACTATTTTGGTTTGGAACTCTTCATCATGTTTGTTATTTTATTTCTTTTGTGGACTAGTTGGGATTATTGCATAGGTCTGGCACTATGTGCAACCCTTTAGCGAAGAAAAATGTCCCAACAGTTTTATCAAAGGGTTGGGCGCACTGTGGTCCTATGTATATTTTCCTCTTGGATTGATAAATATGGCTTTCAAGTTTGTTGTGGATGTTTAGGATTTGATGGATGGTCGGTCTTTCTTGTGTAACTGGATGAGTTCTAGCCTTTTTGGTTGCATAGGCGAGGTTTTTAATGACTTTATTAATTCAGCTACTTATTTGTTTCATTTTCACCAGACAAAAAAAATCTGGATATTTCTGTTATCATATTGACCCTGTTTCGCTCATCTACTAGCAAGTGCTACATAGATTTACTGCAATCCAGTGTTCAGTAGTGGCATTACCTATTGCATTTTTTTCTGCAGTTGCTGTACCTGATCAAGCCTTTGTGTTGGATTGGGTATTTGCTGATGGTCCGCCTCAGGGTGCCTCTGTTTATGATAACAATAAACGGGAAGATTTCCATGCAATTGTCCCATTGCCCTTAACTGAAGAATTGTATTGGGTTGAGGAAGAGAAC
>CAOJBI012205981.1:0-10097 GCA_948277035.1 Euphorbia corollata
AATATGCAGGTTTACCATTTTGTTAGTTAGCCTAGGGTTCATTGTTGTATAATGGGTTGTTGAGAAAAAATTTTGTTTTACAGTGTTGTGAGAGCTGATTTTGATGAAAAGTTTTGCTTCTGAGCACTTCTAATTGATATAGTATGGATAATTGGCAGCAAAATGCTTAGCCTTTGATTGCTCAGTGTCTCAATATCTTTGTTGTTATTATTTTTATTTTTAATACACTCTTTATTTGTGTGATCACACCCTTAATAATTGAGGGTTTAAACAAATTGGGTTGAGTTTTATTATAATTTAATATTAGCAAGAGAGAAAAAGGTGAAACAATAAAAAGATATAATGCTTGATTTCTTGTATTTTTTAATTGTAAATTGTGTTATATTATTTTAAATTTATATTTAAAATATTAGAATTAGAATATTTTTTTTGTTAAATAATAATAATAAGAATATGTATAGCAATAAAATATTGCATGATCGAAATGATTTTTTTCTGAAGAGAAACAGTGTAACGAGTAGGACGTGACCTGGTTATGTACATAGAGTATCCAATATAACTTGTATGAGCTTTTGGGTGTCAAATATCATGTATAGGTGTTTGATTATAACAACGCATGGTAAAATTAAGGTCGAATGAATAATTTATCTTCTAAATTTATCTTTAAAAGTGAAGTACCTCTTGGAATTTTGAAAAGTATTCGGTTATCCCATGAATTTGTAAAAATGCACCGGTTAACTTACTCAAATTGTAAAAAATATCAATTTACCTCATATGATCGTTGCATGTCAACTTCTGGTGGAAAGAGAAAAATGAAAAATTTGAAAAGTCAAATCAACCAGAATGTGACATATGGTATCTAAGGAGCATATTAATATTTTTTTTACAAGTTGAGGGATAACTGGTTACTTTTCAAAGTTCAGGAGGATACTTGATTTTTGAAAACAAGTTTAGGGAGTAAATTATATATTAAACTAAAAACTAAATACGTTTAAATAAAGGATGACTCATTGTTTGTAATTTACTTAACAACACAATCTGGGCATGTGAAAGAAGACTTCATTAAATACATTTGCAAAGAAATATATTTCAACAAAATTACCTTTCATACATTAAAGTGCTTGTTTCGGTCGTTTTTCCATTGCATGGTTTCTTTGATATTTTTTTCATAATTCTAAAAATCATAAATTAAACTAAATTTTTGTAAAAATCCATTATCATATCACCCAAACTTTTAAAGGAATGTAGGGTGTATTTTACGATACCATCGCATCATGCAAAGAAGGGCTAAGGATGAAAAGGGTATTTGGACAGAGTTGACTTGGATTGGTTCTGATTTCCTCGGCGTTTACTCTAAATTTCCCCTTCTCTTCAATAACCCTCAGATTTGATTTTACCCCCATAGCCCAAGCTTCGACCTCAGATTTATGGACGCCTCCCATGATCTAAACCTATCCAATTCCAAGGTTTCTGATCCTCAAATCCCTATTCCGACTCCGCTTCCCACCTCCACCGCCACCAGAGAAGAAGGCGACCTTTCTTCTTCGTCAGACGCCGGCGTATTTCTTCTTGCCCTATCTCACTTCAACTCTCCACCACTCCACCCTGCTTCCATTTTCTTTTCCCTTTTTGCTTCTTGAATGTTGTGTTCGCTTACGGATTAATATAACGTTTTTTTTAGCTTGGCATATAATATCTCTGTTTTGTCGTTGTGCTTCGTTCATCGTCTCTGTTTCGTTGCTGAGGATAATACTTGTAGGAATATATGCGTTTTTAAGTTTGTTTTCGGAGAATTTTTGAAACTGCAATTATTAGTTTCTTATGCAGATTTTATAAGTCATGGTTTGCTTCCTTGCTAAGTTTACTATCTAGTGAAATTACATGCCTTTGTTTTGGTTTAACATGATATGGTTGCTATCACACTGAGGAAAAACATGGGAGTTCATGCTGGATGTTATTCGTTGCTTTTGCTTCTCTGAATGATGTTTCCTTCGATGAACCAGATTTAGCTATGTAGTTTTACCTCCTTTTTTAAAATTTTATTTTGATTACTTATTCATTTCAGTTCACTTTGTAAGGTTCCATTTGTGGTAAATTTTGTTTGTATTAATATGCCATAAGTTGCATTTTTTACCCATCCATGATTGCTTCGATTTATCAGTTAATAAAATGTCGTTTCGTTTCTAAACCAGCATTTTCTTTTCTTCAATGATTGTGTTGTTTAATTGTAGAAAAAATGCTGCTTTAGTTTGTTCAATGATTAAGTTTATGCCGACCAATGTTTAACTTCTCCTTTGAGAGTAAAATAAGCTGATAATATGCTTCTGCACAGGAAAATCGTGTTTCCCTTCCAATTCAGTTGGCGGATTCAGTGAATCCAACTGCTCCAGGGTCCGTGCTTCTTCCTTCATCGAACAAATTCACTGAAAATTTTCAGACTAGTAAGTATGGTTTGCCTTCTGATTTTGGATTCTCATTCCATATTTCTCATCATACTCCCACTGTCCCATTTGATAGATCACTTTCACCATTTACTTGTTTTAAATTTTTTAGTTAAGATAGCTAAAAGACAGCTTTTACACATAATATTCGTACTTTTCCCTTATTTAACTTACCAATACGAGTTGATGAGCGTTTACTCACAATTTTCAAATAAGTTCTTCATCTGGACTGAAAAAAACATTACGATTTTAGTTAATTTGGCGTAAATTGTTGGTTTTTTAAGCTCTCTAAATAAGGGCATGATAAGAAAAGCATAACTTGACTAATTATTTTTGTGTAGACAGTTGTTGAGATTTTGTTGTGTCCCAAAAGGCAAATTAGTCTCTCAAAAACAACGAAGGGAGTAAATATCAAGTCATTATTCTCTGCGCTGCTTTTGCTTTGTTTATCAACCTTGTAACATGACTAAGGTTTCTCAAAATCTCCTTAACTATTTACCGTGCTCAGACAGGTTTTGTACCTTTATCTGACATTTGAATGATTGAGCATTACGTGGTTTGATTGAACAATTGTTAAATTTGTCATGAAAAATAGTTACTCTTAAGATATAGGTGGGAGCTCATTGTTTCCTTAGTTAATTTTATTTTGGATATTATATTTGTGAAATCGAATTCTTTTATGTTAGCTGTATTGGATAGTTAGCAGCTGTAATTGTTAGGTGTTAGTTGTTAGGTATTAGGTCCTTAATTTACTCCATGACTTAGTGCTTGATTAGAGTAAGATGTGTGTATATATATGCATGTAATTGTATTGATCAAGTTAAGAAGAAGATTAAGATGTAGTCTTTTAAGCCTCTGTGTTTATAACAGATTTTATGTTACAAATGAATGGAATTATGAAATTATTACATTTGGAGAGAGCTGTTGTTTGAAAATATTGAAGGAAGGTAAGAAAACAACGCCCTGTTAACATTGTGCTAACTGGAGAAAGAATTATCGCACTTCATTATTGTACTACTGTGCCATTTAATACATTTGTTCTTACAAGGTATTATCAATCTTCATTAGTACAATTTATTTTCCATGATCTGATTTTAAGTTCAATTTAAAGTAATCTAAATATCATTTTAGGCAGGCAAATATAATTGGTAAACTCTTGTTTTGCAGGTACATAATTTTGACTGGATACTTGTTAAGGCAGTGGACGTGTTAGATATGCCTTTTGAGAATAGTATGCCTTTGTTTTTCCAATTAAGTTCGCCAAACGATGTGGCATGCTTGATTGGTCCTTTAGTAGCATAAAGTAACTAACAGCTGCATTATGTTCATTATCCTGTACTCGCTCATTTTGTTCTGTAATCTTCTGGGGGAGATTTATGTTTGTTTTTTTTAGACCTGGAAGAAATCTGCAAAAGAGCATAAAAAGAACGCAAGACAGAAACATAGCTGTGAGAATCAGTTTTTGGCATTTATATATGCCCGTTTGTAAATGTTCAAATATATGTCCTAGGTTGATTTGTTGACTTGTATTCCTTCGCCTTCAATAACTTGTATATTTCTTTGATGTGTAAAGATCTGTCTGATTTTTGGATGACTCTTTAGTATTATGGTCATGCAAATGCTACGAAGAGCATTAACATGAGTAAATCATTTGTCGGTAAGTTACGTACTTGATCTCGAAACACCTATCAATCAATCCTCTATATAACATTGTCTATCCATGCGCCGCAAATGCAGCTACGATTTTTCACAAAGTTCACGATTTAGTTTTATTTGGCAAACCTGATGACCATTTGAAATTCCAATTCTACGTTTGTTTGATAAATTAGTAGCTTCAAAGTTTTATTTGGCAAACCTGATGACCGTTTGATATTCCAATTCTATGTTTGTTTGATAAATTAGTAGCTTCAAAATTGTAACGGACGCACACCACCTCACCCTGGATTCATGAAGCTGAAACGATTATGAGTTGGTACTCCTTTGCGTTCTATTATGAGTGGATGAATTATAAATACTCTCATGCATATATGCGATTTCACTTTGATTGTTTATTATATTCTCATAATGCCTACCATATAGGCATAGACAACCAAAATTACCAAATAAGATGAATGTAAAGCATCTGGATGATAGTAGACATTGGTCGCTGGGTACTGGCTCATTGGATGCGGGACCCGTCCATGCACACTTTTTATGAGATAGATTTGGACAAAAATAATTAGAAAATAGGCCAGTCCAAACCCTCAGTGGTTCGAGCGAAACATAAAGACAAACTTTCTTTTAATATTAAAATTCAAACCGTATCCCGAATATATTGAAAAAATATTTATTTATTTTATATACTCCTAAATCCTAACAAAACAGATTATATGGCCGAAATTTTAGATTTTTTGATAAAATTTAACATCTAAACTCAATTTGTTGGCTTATAGTATCAATGTATTTGTGATTAATTTTTTTTATATAACTAATTTTTAGTAATAAATATTTTAATTTTGTAGAAAAAAAAAATTAATTTTTAAATACGTGGATTGGACCGATTTGTAAATTTTATATTTAAGCCAGACTTAGGATAATCATTTATTAACTAGGCCCGGTCCGGACCAGGCCTCAGATCTAGTCTTATTAGCTCATATTTTGACGATAGCCGTCAAGCAGGTTTTGCCAAAAAAATTCAACCCTCTTTGAATGCCAATCGCAACAAACTTGTCGTCAACCACAATACAAGCCCTGTTTAAAAAAACCAAAAATACTGATTTGATTTTTGCCCTTTAGTTAAACCGCTCTCAAGTCTCAAGTAAGGTAAGGGGGTATTTTTAGTATATTATTTATAAATACTTTTTGGTTTATAAGCAGTTTAAAAATAAACAGAAGTTGATTTATAAATAGTTTCTGATAGGTTAAAAACATGTCAAATGATTAAAAGGAACATGTATTGTTAGTTATATTTTTATAAATTAGACATTATATTTTAAAATAAAAATAATATTTTTATTGACAAAAAAATTATTTCAATAAATATCTTTTAATAATATATGAATTTTGATAAAATTTAAAATTTACATAAACAACAAGAATATGTACGAAAGCTATATTAAGTTAGTTAATTTTTAATTTGTATTTATAATAACGAAGAAAAGGCACTTGTACAAGAAAAATAGAACAATATTAAAATATCTGAAATAAATTCTAAAATACTTGGAAAATCAAAGGCACATAGAGGAGAACCTAATCCGATTTCAGTACAACGAAAAAAGAAAGGAGAACAAATTTAGATGAAAAGGCAAAAAAAAAAATTCAAAATATGTCAATGACAACCAAAGACGGTGGAAGTAGGAGTGGAGACACAGTAGCCAACTAGCTATCAGCGCCGGCCATTAGCAGGAGCAAGGTGAGCGATCGCTCAGGACCCCAAGTTTCCAGGAGCCTCAAATTTCCATTCCGGTTATGTTCAAGTATTAAAAAGAACAATATATACCTTAACTTTGATCAGGGTGACAAAAATCTTTCCTTGCATTAGTGGTAGGTGGGTGTGTCCCCTCTCCATCCATCAGGGGTTCAAACCCTTTGAATACCTTTTCTTTTAATTTCCTTTTTTTTCTCTCTCCTCATACAATTTCTAAGTTTGCTTGCTTAATGAAATTCAACAACAATAATTGAAATAATATTTTCTTTTCAATCAAGTTATATTTTTCCTAATTGTACGGAATAAACTTTTTAACTGAAGAAGTTATATTAAATACTTTTTGAATAAATACCTTTTCTTTTCAATGAAGTTACGTTTTTCCTAATTATACGGAAGAAACTTTTTTTTTTTGAAGAAAAGGAAAATTATCATTCATTCAAACTGGTAGCATGGAGTACATACATCAGAGATACAAAACCCGCCATATTGGGGGAGAAAAAACATAACAAAACACACACATAAAACAAAAAGCAACTTGTAATTTTTAATCTTACAACTAACAATTTTGAAAATTCACCACCATAAAAACTCCAGCATACTTCATAAACTCGACCAACGTTCAATAAATATTTATCAAATGATAATATTCTAATTCTAATACCTAGTATGTAATTGTCAAATTTTAATAAAATTTTTGCTGAGTGTAGATATTACGAAATATTAAATTTATCGTTAAAATATTTTGAACATACTTTTATTTTATGAAGGTTCATTTATAATTTATTACTCAGGGTCTCGATAATTTCCGAGATGGGCCTGCTAGCCATATAAAGAGCCAAAAATGTAGAGAGATGAGAAGAGTGACCAGAACAAGAAGATTGAAGAAGAGATTCACGAGGGCAATACAGTAATTTACTTGGTCAAACTAACCTCTTATAAGTAGCAGCAGAAAAAAAGCTAAAGATAGCAGTTTAATTTTTTTGGCTAATAAACCACAAAATAAGTTGTGAGAAACGCTGAGAAAAAGTGAATTTAAGTTGAAAACAGCTGAGGTTTGATCAACTTATAATTTTTAAGAAACACCCCTAAAATTTGTTTCCAATTTCTGTTTTGTATCTGATACATAATAGAATCTTGAATCAACGTTATCAAAACCTTATAGTACTGATCAATTCAACAAGTAAAATTGTGAGTCGAATTGATCCCCCACTTCATATGGGAAGAAAAGCAAACTGACAATTCATAATAATATACAGGAATGTTACTTTTGTAGCATCGATTCAATTAAGTTACATTTTTAATATTAATATTATTAACAGTGTATATCATAAAAGGTAAAACATAACGAGCTTTACAAATTTAACGTATATATTCTAGATAAACATTGGCATAGCCGAAATATACTACACATAATCACATCTTATATTTATAATATAGATGTATAAATTTAAATTTTCTTTCTGGATTTAAAGATTTATTTAATTGTGAATTATATATGTGGCAAGTAAAAATTATATTAAAATTATATATAAATTAAAAAGATAATAAAATGAACACGTGTTAAAGATTAAATGATTCAAATTTGTTTTAGGACTACCCGATTGAATTACAACACTAATTACTTAAAAAAAAAACAAAGTTATAAATAAATTTTTTTACGGGTTTTCTTGTATAAAAATATTTTAATAATGATAAGAATCAAAGAGTTACGGGATTTAGACGGGTTTTGCCGAACAAAAAACAGTGACAGATTGAGAGAGATGTTTTTCAACCAAATCTTAATCAAGATCCTATTTGTCATCTAACCATCCATCTGTCTCTTTTTCTTGTTCATTTTTGGGGATTATCCCTTCCTGCCTTCTCCCACCTTCGTGTTAAAGCGCGTGTCCCACACTCTCCTTCAATTTCGATTGCCCTTTCTTTTACTGGATTTTGATTGGCTCTTCCTTCTTTTCTTTCTTTCTTTTAAAACATCAGTCTCATTTAAGATTTTGGAAAGTAATTTATAATTCCTTTAACGTTAAAGTAATTTATAAATTTGAAAACGTTAACTTCAACGACGCGTTTTAATATTATGAGATAGGCCGTAAACGACATGGAAAGGCTTTAACTTGACGTTTTAATGTCATACTCTCCCTCAATACCGTTCAACCTGCTTATAATATGTTATCAGCACGATTAAGATAAATTAAATTTATAATACTATTGTAAATTGAACTTTTTATTGCTCCACATTTATGGGAGGATAAATATATTCGGCGTATAGCTTATTTAGTTTCTTTTATAATGAGCCCGGCATATCAGTATATCGAATTTTAATGACGATAAATATAACGATAATAGTAACGATGATAATGATGATGATGATAATAATAATAATAATAATAAATAATAATAATATTTAAACGAGATAATATGATCTAATAATATTATAAATGGTGGTAAATGTTTTAGTCCAGTAATTAAGATTAAGATTGATGATATAATCATATAGGTCAAAGGATCAAGTTCACATTCAAAAATAGATGGAATTAAAATTTTTCTTCATTATTATTATTATAAGTTGAGCATTAATAACATTACAAAGTTCCTTAATTTGTTTAATTTTAAAATGATTTTACTGCATGAATATAGCGTAATTTTGTCTCTCTTTCAATTATACTCCAGCCCATGTTTGTTTTGGGAACTGGAAATATTGACGAAAACAATGCTAAATTGCAATCTTACAGACAATTTGGATGATTAAATGAGCAAATATACATGTCCAAAGTTTATCAAATAAAAAATTGAATTAACTCTTTCCTTTTTTATGTAATTTTTAATATTCTTAAGATAATCTCATAATTAATCACAGGAGTTCTCGTCTCCTAAAACAAATCTCTTAAATGAATTCTAAATCAATGTATCAATGGTGATCTAGATCATATCTGAATTTCGGACTAGGCTAATATTTCTGATACTAATATAATAAATAGAGTTTAAAATAAGAAATTGAACTTCAACTCGTTTCAATTAAGCCACGTTAAAAATAAGTTTTTGATGCGGTGTTAAATTCGAAAAATTATGATAACGATCAAATTTTTAAATACGTTTTTTTCATTTTAATAATATATGTATGAAAAAATGTTAAAATAATAAAAAAATAACAGCATATACTAATTTCTAACATATGTTAATCACGTGTGAGAAAAATCTCTCGCGATTTACATTATAATTTTCAATTAAATAAGGCTAAATACATATCCAGTCCCCTAAACTTGACACATTTCATCACCTGCCCCCCTCAACTTTGAAAAGTCTTTGCAAGCCCCCTAAACTTGGCAAAAGTGCACTCTTCAGCCCCCTCAGTGACACGTGTCACATTATGATTGGAAAATAAAAGTAAAAAATTGACATCTTTGAAAAGTCATACCAATCATAATGTGACACGTGTCACTGAGGGGCTGAAGAGTGCACTTTTGCCAAGTTTAGGGGGCTTGCTAAGACTTTTCAAAGTTGAGGGGGGCAAGTGATGAAATGTGCCAAGTTTAGGGGGCTGGATATGTATTTAGCCTAATAATTATCATTTTGGAGAGTTTCATATTTTTTAAGAAACAATTAATAAAGGGTAAAAATTACCTATCCACCCTTAATTAATGAAATAATTGATTTGTTCATGGATTGTCATAAATAAGGGCATTATAGGAATATTGAGGGAAAATGTATATGAGAAATGTAAAATGACAAGTATTAGGAACCAATGACTCATATCTAGAATGACAATTATTAAGCACCGGAGGGAGTAAATACCTTAATTCCCACGTTTCACGTACGCAACTGTTTTACATTTATTACTTTCAAGTTTCAACCACCATTAATTACTTATTTTATTAATTTAGGCATTCAAGGAAGCCCAGTCAAGCTCACTCGAATGGTTTTGTAGGAACACAAGACAACACAAGGAATCTCCAAGAAACGGATCGACCCATAACAAGAACAACATTCGGTCCTTTACCTGGACATCAGATATCAACAAGTGTTCGGGTTTTCTTTTTCTTCCTTTGAGTGATAACTGTATCCTCCATACATTCAGCACTGCGTATTCATTTAGCAAAGAACCTTTGTATATAAAGGAATAGGTTTACGAATGCTAGAGCATAACTGTGTCTTAAACTTTTAGTTTCGTACTTGTCTACATATTTGGAGATATTATATATGTTGCATTATTAATTTTTGTCTCATTTACTATGCATACTTAACGACTATTATGT
>CAOJBI012206058.1:0-10241 GCA_948277035.1 Euphorbia corollata
GAATTCAAGAGAACTAAGTAATCAAAAGGAAACATATTGAAAGTAGGTGAAAAAAATGTAACTGAAATATGAACGAATATCTTGAATATATTATGCAAGTAAATCAGTAGTTGTTTATTAAACAACAAAATAAAAACAACGATGTAAAAGACATTGAATGTTGAAAGTAAGTTCTAAAGTTTAATCTGAAATTTTTTAGACTAATAAATACGTCTTCCAAGTATGAAGTATCGAGGATGATGAAACAACCATCCTTTCGTGTAGATCCTCTGTAAATTGATATGCTAGATTATCAAGTAAATATGAATGCAAAATGATTTGAAGGAACAAGTGCGCCTACTAGAATAAGATTATGAAGCATTTTCTCAGTAATTTCAATAGAAAGTGTGATTGTCAATTGACTAACATGTAAAGAAGGGCAAATTACTCATACTTGAAAAAACATAACAAAATAAACACAAGAGACAATTATAAAGAACAAAAAGGAAAATTATACATTTCTTCATATATCTAATTTTATTCAAATAAGCTTTTTAAGAAAATTTATCATGTTAACAGATATAAATGAATGTAAAATTATTGTTGGTCCCGTAAGCCTAACATACAATTAGAGGAGGGTGAATGACTTAGATTTGTTTATATGTTGATTGTAACTCTTTCTAAAATTGATTTAAGTTTGTTAGAATAAATGCAAAAACAGATAAGGTTTGGCAATAAGCAAACTAATCTAGGTCTCATATTACAAAGCTTTGATGAGTCAAAGTACTCAGTAATGACAACTATCAGAGAAGGCTTAGATAAACAGTAGATAAACCAAATATATGCATTTTAATGTAAACTTTTATGAGTAATAAAAAGATGGAGTTGAGAGTAGGGATGGCAACGGAGCGGGTTTGGTGCGGGTGGTGCAATCCCCAGTCCGCACTCAATACTTTCGGGGACGGTTTCGGGTTTTCCCCATTTAATGTATCGGGGATTTTTTGACACCCATTCCGCACCCATGCGAGTGCGGTTGGGTTTCGGAGAATCCCTGCCCGAATCCTAATTTATATTAAAAGTGACTCATACGTTGTATTTTTTTAATGCGAGCAAAGTTTTAACCCAAACAACAAATGCAAATGTGCCGCTCAATTTTATATAGAAACTTTAAACGATCAACTGTCAAAAACTAATGAAATAGAAATCCAAATGATTAAGGAGTACGCTTTATATCTTAACCACACACATGCAGTTAAATATTACGTAAAACATCTAATAATTGATTGAAATCTGATTTTTAGAGCACAAGAGTACACTATATCATTTAAATCAAATGAAACAAAAGATACCAAACAAAAGTATAAATATATAGTTATTTTGTTCAAACTTACAAATTTCGTAGAACTAATTGGAAGATTTGTTGACGAAAGGCATTCGATGTGAGAAAGGGACAAAAATTGAGAAAGAATGGAGAGGAATAGATAACCGTGAAAATGAGAATAAGAAATGGGTGAGGAGTCAAAGAGTCGTAATATTCATTCCAAGTAAATGATAATGAGCTTTTAACTCGCTGGACCCATGTATGAACATTATATATTATTTATATTCATTTAAAAATAAGTAAAATATATATTCATATATTATTTAAAAATAAGTATATTTTATATTTCGAGTATGTTACGGTTATACCCACGGATATTAAATCGGGGGCGGTGCGGGGATCCCCATGGGTTAGGGATAGCTCAACCCGCACCTGCCCATGTTTTTTTATCGGGTGTAAACTTTTCCCCACACCCGCCCGTATGGTTGAAAGTTTCGATTATTCCCCACACCCAACAGTTCGGATCCCCGTGATTTTCGGATTATCCCCACCCTATTGACATTCCTAGTCAAGTTTCAAATTAAACCATAAAAATCCCCCGGCATAAACATTATTAATTACATAATTGGTTCGTGTTAAAATCTAGTCTATACTAGATGTATTCAATTATTTTCATTCTGCAGTTTGTTTACTTATGTTTAAGTAAAAAAAGTATATATTGAAAAAAAAAATCGAGAAAATAAATTTATTCAAATATCAGAGTATCGATGATGGTCCCGGTTAAAAGAATAAAATTTGTATTTATAGGTAATATAAATGCATTAACCTGGTAATTTGTGAGAACTTTGGATACCGAGTATTTTTTATTTTCTGTTTATGTAAGAACATCGAGGAGCCTGTAAATAAATATATAACTCGGAGAAACTCTGAAAATTTTCCTATAATTTACTCCCTCTAGGATTTTTAAATGTTATTTTTGAACAATAAAATGAAATATTTATTTTTTTACTTATCAATTTATAATTTCATCAATGGTTAATCTATTTCCTAATTCATATAAGGATACATCAAAAAAAAAATTTTTTTTGTAAAAGTTATATTAATAATCTAAAATGATACTTGAAAAATAAATAAAATAAAAATCTGAATTAACATGTATAAAAAAACCGGAGCGAGTACGAGTTATTGATAAATTATAAAATCCACGTCTAAGCAGCAGATCCAATCCAAATTGAAATGTCAACTAAATGGAAGCAATTTTATTATATTCCATAGCCCCAAAAAACTTGCAAAAAAGATGTTCTAATCATGAAACAAGCACTACTATATGTTACTAAAATTTCTAAATAAATAAAAAAAAAACCCTAGAAATTTAAGATGGGGAAAAAATGAAATTATTTAATTATTAATTACTGCATAAGTAAGTTCCTAATAATAGCAGCTTGAGCAGTGTCTGTAGTGGCCAATAACTCAGACAGCCTCTCGCTAAGATCATCAACTTCTCTGTGCAAATTTCTTATATAATTGCACGTCTCCTGTAACACCTTTGCCGCCGAAACCTGTATTATTCATACAAGTCTTGAGAGAAAAATACAAAATTACAAAAACTATGTTCATGAATTTTTATCAGGAAAAGAAAGAAAAAAAAATCCGTTTAATTAGTAAATAAATCTCATCCAAATCATCTTGAAACTTGAGTGTAACAAAATTGCACCTCATGCATGCTTTCTGCAGAGTTTGTTTTCAATTTTCTCTTTTTCTTAACTTGTTGAGATTTCTTTTTGGTCTTTGATAGACATAAAAGGGAAAGAATCTATCAAGATTGACTGAGAAGTTGGCCCAAAAAAAAGTAAATTAAGATGCCTGCGTTACTCTTTTTTTATTATTATTATTTTCATTTTTGAGTAACTGAAAGCAAACTACTGATCAAGGGCCTAAAAGGAAACATGTTATTCATCCAGGTATCAATAGAAAATCAAATAAAGAAAGGGAAGTCGAATTTAACTTTTCTTCTATCCTTCTGTAATTTGTTTGAACTTTAATTTGTCAAGTTCATGATAAAAAAACGAAATAAGAAACAGTTTGAGTATACCTTGTCGGAACGGCGGTTTCGAATCTCAGGAAGAAGCTGCTGCAACTTAGAAACAAGATCAAGGATCTGGTCATCAGAGATTCTTGAGCCTCCTGATGAAGTTCTTGATCGAGATCTTCTGCTTGACATGATCTCAGATTAGATTGTATCTTGTTTATGTTTTTACTTGTTTAAGTAATTTCAATAGGAAAAAAGAAGAGAAGAATATGGCAATTAAGTGAGAGAAAGAGTTGCATGGGGAGAAAGAAAGGAAAGAAGGGTGTATTTAAATAGGGTTTTTAATAAATTATATAAATATATTTTTATAAAGAAAAATATTAAGGGTTTAAAAAGAGAGACAAAGAGTGTGAGAGGGAAGAGATTTGTAGAGATTCGCCATACTGCATGTGTGTGTTTCCAAACTTGGAAGTTTCATCTCAACTTGTCTCTCTCTTTTTCTGGTATTTTTTGTATGATTTAATCTTAAGACAAATAGTTTTGAACTCAAGGAAATTCTGATAAATAAACTTAATTCATTTTACATTAAGGATTTTTTAAAATTGTAAAGTTAACGCTATGATTGAAGTTTATTACATTGAGAATCCACGAACAAATAAAATTAATTCTGAACCATTTATCTTAACCTTTATAATTCATTTTTTTTTTCATTTTATGATCCTTTTCTCAATTCCATTTACTATTTTTGTCATTCTCATGATTAACTACCTTTTTCCTATTCTAATTATATCCATCCTAAAAACAATATTACACCCATTTTAGTATAGGTTTAAATCACAATTTAAGAAACATATAATGTTATATTGTTCATTTTAATAAATCCCTAAAAGCTTACTAAAATGCTACACTTTTTATAGACATTATTTACAATCTTAACCACTTAATTAACCTCACGAACACATTGGGAACAATTTTTCCATGGTGTAGGATCAAAAAGGTTAAAAGAAATTGGATGAGTATATATCAAGCATTGTTGCGCTGATACGACACTCATTTAATAGTTCCATAGCAATATGTTTGGAGATGTTAGTAAATATCTAGAAAAGGAACAATGCTTAAAGAGAAAAACAAAACACACGTAACTATTAATTTATTGTTGACTAATTAAATATATGGGTTGATGTGTCCCAAGTTATTCCAAAAAAAATGTTGCTCCCCTAAATTTTTAAAGTGATATAATAGCTACCTCAACTTTCAAAAAGTGCATAACTTTGCTCATTAAATGTCACGTGTCAACTTCTGATTGGAGAGAGAAAATAAAAAAATGAATGTTTTAAAAAGAAAAAAAAAGTTAACACGTGTTGTTTAGGGAGCAAAGTAGTACACCTTTTTGAAAGTTAAGGTAATCACAATCTCCCTTTAAGAGTTCATATATGTTACGGATATTTTTCGTCACACCATGAACCACTTCCTGATACATTACACCTAAATATATCTCAATTAATTACATTAAGAAAAACAAGTATTTATAAATGAATGAGCTACATATTTCTCTTATGTTTTTTCTTATTCAATCAAATAATCTTATTATATGTCCCTATATGTTTTTCTATTGCCTATATTAATTATTATGAAACAACTCTTTCCCTTTAACGTATAACTTTAAAGTGGAAGTTATAAAAATAGAAAAACATACTTTAAAGTGAGTTATCAAATTTCCAACACAATAATGATTGGAATATAAATAATATTTCTACAAAAGAAATGAAAATAATGATTAATATATAATTTATACAAAAATAATCAGTAGAGAACAAGATAAAAATTATTAATACAAGATATTATGATGAAGTTATATTTAACACCTTAAGAATAATAAAATTTAGAAGGGCCGTGATTTGTTGCTTTTATTAATTAAGATTTTAAGTTGTTATTGGATATTATATATTTCTTACATTTTTAGTTGGATTAAATAAAACGATAATATCATTGTTCATACTTTGATTAGATTAGTTTGTTGAATGAGGTAACAAGGAACTAAACATCGTTCCTCCTTCGTGTTTCACTCACCTTCGTAGCTAATAATATAGTCATTTTCTTTAAAAAGAAAACCTTAATTTCTATTCAAATCATTTAACTTAGAAAATTTATAAATTATATAAATAAATTAAATTAAATCCCTTTCAATATTTTAGAGTAAGGGGTTAAGTGTTACATGAGTGACGCTTCTAGGACCATTTCCAGTAATTTAATTTTTTTTTTTTTACATTATCAGAAATGAGGAGAAAAAGGGGGCCGATAGAATCAAGGAGAAGTTGACTAGTCAAAAGCTGAAAGGTAACAAAAAGACAACACATGTTGTTGTCCGAAGGAAGTCGCACGTGATTCCTCGGACGCCCATTAAGCGTTACCACCGACCCGGTTCTGCGCTAAAAGATCCTCTTTTCTTTCCCTTATTTTATATTCATCTTTTATCTTCCACACTTCCACTAATATATACAGAGTATATTTTTTGGGGTTTTACAGTAATTTTGATAAAGTATTCAATGTGTGAATTTCGATCATAAAAAGGGAAAGTAATATATACTTTATAACTTATCTCATTTCTTATGCTTCACATAAACTTAACCTTATAATTTATATCATAACACAATTTTGTAATGTGCTCCAGTATTTACTTAGGAAATTCATTAAAAGAGTTGGAAAACAGCAATTTCAAATTTATTTTTATGCTATATTTTCATCACTAGACTATTAAACTATAAACCAGATGGAATTTTTATACAATAAATTGCAGCATTTATCAGACATTATGCTCTATTTTATTTCCTTTCACACTTAATTGTTGATTTAGCGTGAGGTCATTGGCGGTTAAAGTGAAATCCCCGTATCATTTTGTTTTAAGATAATGATTTCCCATCACTACCTTTTCTGTTTTCTTTTTCTTTTGATTTAATACATCGAGAGGTATCTTAAGTTATCCTCAAAAATTCGCTGTCCCCTGAACTTTTAAAGTGACTCCGTATCTACTTTAACTTTCAAAAAGTATATCATTTTCCTCACTGAATAACACTGTCCACTTCTGGTTGGTTTGACTTTTCAAAGATGCCATTTTCTGATTTCACTCATTCCAATCAGAAGCTGATACGTGGCTTTCAGGTAACAAAGTGTTCCACTTTTTGAAAGTTGAGGTAGGTCACTTTGAAAGTTTAGGGAGACAATGATTTTTTCAGGACAACTTAAGGCACCTCCTAATGTATTACGCCTTTTTTTTATATACTTCGTCATTCTCTATTGTTCTTGATTGTGTAATATTTTGTTCAAGAAACAAGGGATAATTATGTTAATTTTATAGATTTTGGAGATTCCATTCAAAATTTCATATTTTCTTAGTTTTGTTCGAAGAAGAAGGTGGCCACAAACCCCATTGTGGAATATTTTGATCTCCTTTAACTAGTTATTAATTCGATTATTAAGTTCTCAACGTTTTGTCTTTCAAGGAATATAAAATTCAATACAAAAATCTCTTTAGAAACACATTAATATACATTAGTTCTACTAAATGAAAATATGTGTGTGCTAAGTACACAGTACAAGTCTAAAAACTGGGTTACTTTAAACATTGCAATAATTAAGGATGGCAAATAAATGACAATGTTATCAATACCGTACCGTACCACCCGGTTGTACCGGTAATACCGCGTGTCATTAATGATTCCGGTACGATTTATTAAAAATATCGGTATATAAAAAGTACGAGTATGACATGTCCAGATTATGAAAATTGATATAATGATAATGTAAAATATACTTTTAAGACGTAATTATAATGATATGAAGTGAAAGAACATAAATTCTCATATTTATATTATATACATATAAATATTAATGTATTTTTATATAAAAATGCATTAATATTTTATGAAATTAAATGTCCGGTATAACTTCCGGTTATATCACCGGTCGTACTGATAATACCGCGTACCAGAAATTTCACCGATCTAATATTCGGTACGGTTATGAAACCATTGAGATTAAATGGTAAATAAACACATGAAATTTGCATAACCTCTTTTAATTTGTAAAAAGAAGTATTAGTTTAAAATTTGACATATAACTGTAAAAAAATATAAAACACAGCATATGATTGAGTAACAAACACTTCACATGCATTGACAATTTTCGATCTGCAGAACATAATGAGTTTTTAGAATTCTTTAATTAAAACGCATAAAATAATTTTCTCAAAAAGGTTTGAGCGGTGGAGGGTTTATATGTATGTATGGTGTTCGTTATTAAGATGGCCATCCAATCACGTTGCTCATGATATGTTTGAGTACCGAGTAAGACCACTTGATAGTTTTTCCTGCCCACCGCGAATCTAAGATTCTGGTCAAAGTACTGAACAAACAAGTTGGCAACTTAACGTTACATATTTTGCGAACATTATACTTTCAGCTTAATCATTATTGAAAACACAATATAAACCCATTGGTGTGGGTTTTCTATTGCCATGTCACGTGCTAACCGTTTGAAAAGCCCAAATAATAGAAATTGATTTGGGCACGAACTAGTGGTGAAACAGAATGATTAAAGATAAACGTTGACATAAAAAAATCATAATCACGTTTAAATTGATAAAATTAATTCATACAATTTGTTTCTCGAATTTGATAAAGAAAATAAATTATGTCACACTCAATCATTAACCTTCTCAGATTGTTGAACCATTGATAATTACGTGCATAATGTGAATTAAATGGACGAGAGAATTACGGAGCGGATATTTATAGAACCACAAACAAATCTATTTGGTGGATGCACCAGACTGAGTTTGGACCGAAGTTCATCAAGCTATCCATTAAAATCATCAATTCAAAATTTGATATTGTTTCAAATTTTTCAAATACCAACAGAGTTATTCACAAATACTGGTGATAAACTTGGTGTACCACATATCTTCACATCAGTATCAGTGTATTATATTGTCCACTCTGGATCTAAATCTAGCTTGAATGAACATATATGTGGGATGAAACATGCAGAAGTAATTGATTTGTGTTAATGCCCAATCTATATAATTTATATATCACTCATCGTTCTTGTATAATTTTCAACGTGGGATAACCAACATTTCCAACACCCCCGTAAGTGCAACTTGACCCGGACTAGCTGTCAATTGCTTGACCTATCTTCTCTGAAGCCGCGAATCCAAGATTAATTTTAATGAGTCCAAAAACAATTTAACATACATAAATAAGTTTTCACATAAAATTTCAATTAATCGTTTATCTTATATAACCACTCATCATTAACCAGTTCATAAAATATAGAATCCACGAACTTAGTCCAAATTCTATTAATATATAATATTTTCATAATCTTTTTTAAAGAAATGGAGGCTATGGACCCCGGTCCTCTTGTATATGCAACTCTTATGACCAAAGACATCAACATGCCTAGTTTTATTGCTAGCATAAACTCTATCATGATTTTAGACACGAACTCAAGATTTTTTCTACTGCAAGCCTATACCTTTCTATGCTCTCATATCATGTTTGGAATATGTGAGCCTGGAGAATGTTGAATTCGATAGCTTGAATGATTATACAAGTGAGGTTGGTTCATCTAACACAAATTTAATTAACGTATACACTTAATATATACTACATATATATCACTTTATCATTCTTATATATTTGAATGTGGAATAGTCTACCTCTTTTACAATAAACAGGCATCGATTTGTCCTAAAACACTTCACAAAATACATATTCATATATATATGTATGGAAAATTCTCTCCACCCTTAGCTGATATGCGATATTTACATGTTACACAATAAAGACAACATGAGTAAATCTGATTTTTGAAAATACCAAAATGATTCATACGTACGTAAGCATTGAAGATCCACTCTATGTTATATATATTAATATTATTTTTAAGAAAAATAATATTATTATTGGTAAGCTTGATTTGTGGTCACAGCTTATACGCTTGTACTATATTTGGGATTGATCAGCGTGCATCTCGGTGCACATGAGCTTAGATCCAATGGACAGCCAAAGTCACGTGGATTTCTATTTCTTTAATCACATCATTAATATGCAACTCTTTCATTTTTAGCTTAAAAAAATAAGATCAATCAGCAGTGTTAATTTTTTGGACTCCAAGAAAGATATATGTATATAAATCTTCTGAACCATATATTATATTCTTTTTGCTGTCTATACAATTTTATTTTATATTCAATCAATGATGTAATGTTAAGATATTAACAATTTGTGTTTATTTATTTATATGATGAGGTCGGTGAATGAGACTGTTACAGGTACAATGCTTCTAACCGTCAATCCCTTTTTGTAACTACGGATAAACTTGCATTATTATATCATTATTTTATGGATGTAAATTACTCCAAAAAAATATTATTAATGAAAGGTACGTGCGTCTTAGAAATGTGTATCATCAACAACAAAACTTTATATGAACACGGGGAAAAATTCTCATATATATTTTTTTTGAAAAAAAAGGTCAATGAAGAGACACGAGGAACAATCATCCAAACCTGGTTGACGCACACACGTTAAAAGGGACTTAACATGACCAAATTTTTTTATTGAAATGTGATAACAAAGTATATTATAGCCCAGCCCATATAAGGGTCCATTCAGCCTAATAAAGGCCCACAATTAATAAACCTAGACAACCAAGCGGTGCTACCCCTATATAAGGAGCATAACCTCCATGAAAGGTATCAATTCCTTACACCTTCACTCTACATACAGTTATCATCATAACTCACACTGATTTAGGCATCGGAGTGGCTACGCCGGCCAGCCCGGCGTAGCCCTTCTAACGCCGTTGTTGTCTTGCAGATTAGCAGTCTTTGGATCCCACGACATCAAA
>CAOJBI012206164.1:0-12325 GCA_948277035.1 Euphorbia corollata
AGAGTCGCCACCTGGTTCAGCTCTATCAGGAAATTATGGTATAAAACTTCATTTTTATAAATTTAAATACCGAGAGAGATTCTGGATCCGAAAAAAATAGTTACTTTTTACCATTGATTCAAGATATGAGATATTTCATGAGTTTGTTAAAGAGAAAACATTTTTCCTATGTCAATTTTTATTTATTTTACAATAAAATTGAGAAAATAAAGCATTCATTATGAGTTTCCTGCATGGATGAACAAACGTTAGAAAATGATAGTTTACATACGTTAGCAGGTTAGTTGCGATAATGTAAATGTTAGTTGCAGTATTGAAATGTTAGTTGCAGTAATTAAAATGTTAGTAAGCTCTTTCCCAATGTTTGGGAATTTAGGCTTTTATTACAATAAATTAAACCACCAAAAAACGTAGTGAATCCGCTAGCAGATTAGGGTGAATTGTACTTGTAAATAAATTGCTGAAAAGTAAATACTAGTAAGTAAATACTGAAAAGTAAATAATAAAATAAAACCACCACAAAGCGTAGCGAGTCCACTAACAAAATATGGTAAATAGTACTGAAAAGTAAATACTAGAAAGTAAATTAGAGTAAAGTAAATGTTAGGTTGATTTTGTAGTATTTTCCCACTTTATAGGGAATTTTACTACAGTTGATTTATTACGTCAGTCAGTTAGTCAGTAGTGTTAGTAAGTCAGCGATCTTCCATTTATAATGGGGATTATTTATAAATATATATATAAATAAATAAATAAATACTTCAACAAAGGAAATCACCACAAAATGAGATTTATATCTCATAATATGATAAAAAGCAATAATTAGATAAATATATATTAATATATAAATAAATAAATATTTATGAATAAATGAAAAATAATGAAAATAAAATTATAAATATGACATTAGAATAAAGATATTGTAGATACCCTCAGCTTACCCTTTTGTCGGTTCCGTTTAGTCTAGGTTCGTTTGGGAGCCAGTTAGGAACTGAAATCAAGGAGAAATGTGAAAGTAATCCGATGCTACGGAAAAGTTGATTTGTGAAATCAATTTGAGAAAACGAACTTTAAAAGATCCATGGTGCTACGGTGAAAAGCTTTTTAAAAGTTGACGAAATTCAACTAAAAAATAACAGAGAAATAGGTTGGTTTTGAAAACTGAAAATCGAGTTTTGAAACTTGAAATTGTCTGACAATTAAGTTAAAACTTGATTTGAAATTAAAACAAAAGCGAAAAAATGATTTGAAATCGGGATGGAATAGAAATGTTTTTTTTATAAAAGTTTGCGTCCCCTAATTCATTGAAATGGTGGGCTATTTATAGCCCATCAATTCAGTAATGGGCCAATCGACCCATTACTTGATACCATGTAACTGGCCGATCGGCCAGTTATAGAAATAGACAAGACTTAATTTAGGTCAGGCCACTAACCTGGTAGTGGCTTATCTAGTAACTAGTATATAAACCATTTACTAAGTAAATGGTCTATCAACCATTTACTAGGTTTGACCTAATTTTTCGCTTTCTGATTTAGTCCGAAACGAGATTTTTCGACTTTTGCGGAATGTGATTTTTTGAAAATCTGATTTTGAATTCAAAATGAGTGTGACTGAGTTCCTTTCTGACTCTTGTAGAATCTTGAAATTGAATTCAAACCGTGCTAACAGTTTGCCCCTCGTGTATATAAATTTTAAAGTTGAAAATTTTTCATACACGAAATGAACAGAAAACGATGTATCTATGAATGAGTTAACATTTATTTAAATCGATTTATTTTAAAACAAAATATTTTGCTCCTTCGATTTTAAAAATGTTAATGCAATAAAAATAATATTCAAAATGAACAATGCAAATTTTTGTGCATGAGAAAGCAATTTTTCAAAATATTTTTATGCATTAGGATGCGATTTTTCAAAACATTTTTATGGGTTTTTGATTTTTGAATTTGCATGTAGAAAAATTTTATGCATTAGAATGTGATTTTGAATGTTAATCACGGCCTGTTGTTGTTTTAAAAAAACCGAAATTAATTTGAAAACAATTGAAAATACAATGCAATAAATATAAAAGTTCAAAGGAAAACCGGTTGAACCACGGGTCGGACCCAGATCCGGTTCTGGTTTGCGGATTTGGGTAGCGTATATAGGATGGATTTTAGGTGACTTTGACTAGATCCGGATCCGAAAAATGGATTTGGATCAAATTGCCGGGCTGGACCAGATCCAGGCTGGATCTGGGTCCAGCCTAGTAAGTGGCCGATTAACCACTTACTCAGTAAGTGGTCGATCGGCCAATGACTTGCTGCATTATAAATGCAGCAAGTGATCGGCAAACTGACCTAGCAACATCCATCTCCATCTTATCTTCTCTTTTCTTGCAATTTTGTTCCAAAATCCTTGCAATTTTCGGTCAATTTTCACCTATAATCATGTTTTCATTCATTCTCTTTCACTTATTCCCACTTTTGCTCCAATTTTGCGGGGTTTCAATGTGGTATAAATTAGATAATGTCTGATTTCCTCTTTACATGATCCCGCCGGAAAACTTAGACGTCGCCATCGATGGGGAGGTGATCTCTATCCCATTCATTAGTACGAGAGATCAATTTGCACTTCCGGAGAACCGGGGTTACTACGGGCTTCCCGAAACTCAAGCGGGACTTCCGACGGCTTATCGACTAGATAAACTCCTTTCCCAAAAGCTTGTAAGTGCCTAAACCAATTTCTTTTACTTATTAGAAATCAATTGCATGCCTAGGATTGGTTTAAATTGAGATTTGAGTGAAATTGCAATTTTTGGGGTTTTAGATTTTTTTGATGAAATTCAACAAAATTGTGATGGATTAGAATGAATTTTCACGTTGAATTGATGTTCAATGATGTGTTGATGAATGAATGACGATTGCATGTCAATTTTATGCAAAAATCAGAAGTAAAAATTTGGATTTTGGGAGATAGAGAATGGTTCGTTGCTGGGCAGAATGCAGAAAATTGCATTCTGCAAGTAAGTGGTCGAACGACCACTTACTGGGTAAGCTAATAAGGGGTCGTTCGACCACTTACTAGACAGAATGCAGTTTTCTGCATTCGGCCCCCGTAAGGCTCGCAGTTTGCAAAATATTTTTATTTTTTTTCTTTTTTTTTTAAATTTATTGCAATAAATATACTGGGTATATAATATGCAATGACAATTATGCTGGATGTTGGAATTTTCACACGTGATGCAAATTTTTTATGCTGAATGATGCGAATTTTTTTTATTTTTCAGATAATTGAAAAATATGTATATGTGCATGAATATTTTTCAGCTCACGAGACACCGTCCTAGAAGCATCCGTTATGCTCACGTTTGGTATCGGGGCCTTTCCTCCCAGGCCAAGAAGTTTATTGACACCACGTTTGTCGGTGTTCTTTTAGGCAACATCGAGTATAACCGCAATCATTGCTACCCCCGCTTGAGAAACTCCATTGTTTCTCCCCTTTTGAGTTGATGGTCCGATACGACCCATACTTTCCACCTTAATTGTGGGGAATTCACCATCACTCTAGTTGATTTTTGCGCCATTACGGGATTGCCTTTTAACGGTGATGCGATCCATTTCAATTGTACCTTGACTCTCCTCCCGTTTGAATCAACATTGATTACGAGACTCATAGGTTTTTCTGGCATTCCTGGCAAGTACCGAGTCTCATGAAATGGTTTGATGAAGTTTTGGCTGAGTGCGGACATGCTTGCTGATTTGTTTGTTTGTCAATAGATTTGGGCCTTCCTGGTTTACACCCTTTCTTAGTATTTCTTTTCGACTGGGAGATGCGCCATCAACCTCAATATCCTCCCTAGTTTGTTTGATTTAGAGAACTTCAACAAGATGTCTTGGTGGAGAACATCGCTTGGGCAGCTATATTGGGCCCTAGATCAATATGCTAGGAAGCAGATTCTGGAGTTCAAGGGAGCTCTAGTCGTCCTCGGGTTAAAAATCCTTGAACCTCATTTCCTTTTCACTTTCAATTATAACTTATGAATTTTGATATTTTTGCTTTTGTTTTGCAGATTTGGTTTTTCTCTACCAACATCGCTAGGAAGCTAAGGTTGGGGCGACCTAGAGAGTTCCCTACATTCCCGAAATTTTCCCATTTTTATATAAAATAGGAGGATGAAGGCAGGATGGGAGGACAGAGGCAGGGATCATATTCTGTTTTATCTGCGCAGCTTGACCCACTATGATGTAAACTTCATAATTTTCTTCATCAATTTTAGTAATATTCTCCAAATTTCATGACTTGTTTCCTGTTTGCAGATTATCCAGTCACCTTGGGGACCTGAGGGTACTTGGACGGGAGTGATGCTGAATGCCATTCCCTTTGCACACACTCGATTTTTCATGGAGTGCCCTCAGTCTGTTGAGTGGTACCTCGGGGAGCGCATAATTGGCCATGACCTGTTAGTTGATCTTCATCTCGTACCTTCTCCAATTCCTTCTTGGATGTTCAGGCCCCACCTTGCTCCTGATATTCTTGCTTTATTTGGAGATGGGGTCCCTTAGGTGCTTGATGGCCCCGTGGATGCTTCTCTTGAGTTTTGTCAAACCTAGCTGTTAGGATGGCCTCCAATAGACCCTGTTCCTACAGACATGCCTCTAGAGGAGGGCAATGATGATAGTGATGATGATGAAGATAGGGATGATGACACCGACCCATCTAGAGGTCCTACTTGAGAGGCTTCCTCTTCGAGAGGATGAGTACATTTTCTAACTTTCTCTTTTGGTTCAACTGTTGATATGTTTTGAATATTTATTATATGCACTTGGTTTTCAACAGGGTGGCAGGAAGAAAGGTAGGACTGGCTCCAGATCCAATTCTAATGCCCAAGCTCCCATGGTGGTAGGGCATCGAGCTTTCAAGGGAGAATCCAACCCGATGATGATGTATGATCAGCATTTGCACCATTATCGCCCTGATTTCACTGGATTTCCTTTCATTCAGTAGTCTCATGTTCCAAAGGGAACTACTCATGTAAGTATCCTCAAACTTTTGCATTTTTTCCTTATTTTCTGAACTAACACTTGGATTTTATTTGCACAAGTGACTGTTGGTGACAGTGAGCTAGATGGGTGTTTTCTAATGAACTTTCAGAATTTGGTGCTCGAGAATAATTTACTGATGGCGGTAGGTATATGAATGCATAAGCAATATGAATATTATGATATGAATGAATGAAATGATTGATAAATTTTGAAAACATTTCAAGATCGTATTCGAGGACTAAATGCCGAGATCCATTATCTTCGGACTGGCGAAGTGCTTGGAGGATCTTCTGCTCGTGCCCCTACTCCTAGCGTTCTACCACCTCTTCACTCTCCTCACTAGCATCCTCAATCTTCGGATCATCAGTAGATTTGCTAGGTATAGACCTTTAAGCAGTAAATTAGAATTTCGAAGTACTTGACTTTTTCCATTTCATGATTTTTGGCCGAATGTGGGGCCCGATTTTGGCCAAGTGTGGGGCTTTGCACGGAATACATTTATAGGATGATTGCTTATTTTTTGACTTCTTTTCTTTTTCTTTTTTTTTTTGCTTTTGAATGCCTTTTATGTCTCGATAAATTTTCTTCGACTTACCTATGCAAACACAGAATTTGGGGTAATATGCTAATGTGGCAGATTGCCCCACGTTTTGCGTATAGCAAACCGCTAATTATCAATAATCAATCACCAATCATCATGGATGCGTTCAAGACCCAACTTCACTCTTATCTAGCTCACTTGTCAAAAAGTGACTGGAAATGTCTCGAGCTGTGTGGCTTATGGAATTTGAGAACCTTTTATCGTGTTCACCTTCTTCCCAACCTGTTAGAAGCTGCTATTAGCCTTTGGGGATCCAATTGAGCATGTTTTCCGCTTTGGAAACCATGAACTATGCCCTTTGTTAGAAGAATTCAATGCCATCTTAAACATCCCATGTAATCAACATCCTGTCATTCTTAGGCTCAATGTTCAATATTCTGGAAGAATGCTCAATTTTTTCAAACTACCTTCAAATCATAAGCGCCAACTCATCTCATCTGACCCTGAAAACCCTGGTTTGATACTACCTATGGTGTTAAGAATTTACTTTCGAATTCCATCTTCTGATGATAACTAAGTGGTGCACCTGATGTGCATACTGCTGTTGATCAGCTATCTTTGTGAAGCTAACAACGCGTCACTTGCATTTTTAGCCTTATCCCAGTTGTGGAACAAATGCTTACAGGTGCCTCCCTTATCATGATAACACTAACAGAAACTTTGCTTCATATGAATTCCATCCACAACAACTCTCAAGCCACTGCTCGAGGAAGCAGACTCCTGTTACAGGTAACACCGTTTCTATTCTTGAACCTGAACATTTATTATCATTAACTTTCCCTTTTTGTTTTCAGCTTTGGTTGATCGAGAAATTGAGCATTCTTGAGACTCCAAACATCAATCCAATCACCATATACAATCCTTCCGGCTATTGGCAAAGATCGGTAAAGAACAAAGATTTTGACAAGGCTACATGGTTTTTCACCCTTCAAAAAATTTCAACAACAACAATCCGATGGATTTGTCCTTGGTGGAAAATTGATTCTGTCACAACCTATATTTGGTTCCATGGATTCATCATGCTTGGCATAACTTGTTTTACTTTTTATTCGCCAGGTCGTTTGTGTAGACAATATGGCCAGCCTCGACATATCCCAAAACAAATATGCAACTTTGCTGGTTCTGAGTTAACTCATATTTGGTATAAGAATTTTTCCAAGAAATGGGCTTCACGCATCGTGATTTATTTGTCATGATGTTCCTTTTAACATTCTTGTAGATGAGGCTTACATGAAATGGTTGACATCTGTGAAAGGACTTGTTACATCAAAGAAAAGACGTTAGTTAACAACGAACCTCCTGGCATCAACTAAAGAACCAAATACTTGAAAAATATTTACAAAGTGTGATTGTGGGACTTGTCTATTTATGATAAATCCTAGCCTTATGTATTACAAAAAATAACATGCTATAAAAAAATGCTTTTGAGTGTGTGTTTCTTCTTAACAATGTTATATATCCATTTAATGCATACATACATTTCCAATATACAAACACTTATCATGTAAGAAGAAATATATTGGGACACAAAAGATAATAATATTCATTTCCATTAACTATCCACTGCAGTTTAAGGTTCTGTACAGATTTTACCAAAGACTTTATGAATTTTTTTAAAACTTTTGCCTAAAAGCCCTCACCAGCCTTTAGCGGACAAGTTTTATATAATTTCTGCTTGTCTAAATTAACTGGACTAATAAACTCATTCCCATCCAAGTCCATGACTTTTGCAGCTCCCTTGTTAAGTATTTTCTTTATCATGTATGGTCCATCCCAATTAGGCTAAAACTTGCCCCTAGCATCAGTATGTAAATTCCTTGATTGTTTTAACACCAAATCTCTTGCTTTCAATGGTTGAGACATCCATTTTACCTTGCGATTATAAGCCTGTACCATCCTTTTTTGATACATCTGAAGACGATCCAAAGCAGCTAAACGCTTCTCATCAATCAAATTCAACTCATCATACTTGGCTTTTGCCCATTCATCTTCTGACAATTATGCTTTGAGAGCAACCCTTAAAGACTTTATCTCAATCTCAGCTAGTAACACTGCTTCTGTTCCATTGACCAAAGAGAAAATTGTTTGCCCTATCAGTGTTAGAAAACTGGTCCGATAACCCCATAGTGCGTATGGTAAATGATAAGCCCAATCTCTATACCTGCTAACAATCTTAGATAAGATCTTTTTAACCAATTTGTTAGCTGCTTCAACCGCACCATTTGGTTGTGGTCTATAAGGAGATGAATGATGATGTTCAATATTATATGCCTTAATTAACTTTGCAGTTTCCCCTTGAAATTGAACTCCGTTATCTGTTACCATGTGATGTGGTATCCCAAACCTAGCAAAGATATGCTTCTTAATGAATTGTGTCATCTTCTTTACAGTAACCCAGTGTAGGATTCTACTTCTATCCATTTTGAAAAATAATCAACTGCCACCACAATGTAGTGATGTCCATTAGTCGATGATAGCCTTATTTCCCCAATAATATCGATTTCCCATGCTGAAAATGGCCAAGGTGTGGTTAAAGCTTGTAATTCCATTAGAGGAATATGACTAATGCTTCCATAAATTTGAGACTCATGAAAAAGTTTTACCTCTTGAATACAGTCGTTTAGCAAAGTCAACCAGAAATATCCCAAGCGTTGGATTTTCTTGGCTAGCATTGCTCCATTCATATGTGGTCCACAAGAGCCCCCATGTATTTCTCGCATTAACTTCTTGGCTAAATTTTGTGAAAGATAATGTAACAACAATCCATCTGAAGATCTCTTAAACAATTGGTCGTCTACCAATCTGAATTGTACCACCAATCTTCTAAGTGAAGTTCTATCTAAATCATTAGCCTCCACTGGATAAGTTCCATCTTTCAAATATTGAACAATATCTGAATACCATGGTTGTTCTTCTTCATTATTGATCTGAGATACTGACAGATAGCATGGTACCTTAGTTGTTCCCACAATTAATGGCTTAATTGGTTGTTTCTGGGGTTTTTCCCACATGGATGCCAAAGTATCAAGTGAACCTGCCATTTGGTTTTCTTCTCTTGGCATGTGAAAAAACTCACACTTACTAAATAGTGATGCTTTAACCCATATGGCTTCTAAGTATGGTCTGAGTGATTCTTCCTTTAACTCTCATTCACCCGTAACTTGCTTAATAACTAAGGCTGAATCTCCACTAATCTTAAACGCATCTGCTTCCATAGTAATTAACGAAGACATCCCAAACAAACAAGCTTCATACTCAGCTCCATTGTTGGTTGTTGGAAATTCTAATCTTTTGGACAATGGAATGATTTCTCCATCTGGAGTGATAATGATTACTCCAAGACTCGCTCCTTTTTTATTCAAAGCACCATCAAAATACATCGTCCAAATACCAGATTCTTCCATCAATGTGGCCAATTGTTCATCAAGAAATTCCAAGTTTTCAACATACTCGGAAACAATCGGTTGATTAGCCAAGATTTCAGCTACAACACGTCCTTTGATGACTTTTTTTGGTACTCAATATCAAATTCTGAGAGTATCAATAACCACCTAGATAACTTTCCAGCAAGTGTAGGTGTTTGGCAAAGATATTTCATTGGATCCACTTTTGCCACAGCTTGTATGCGATAGGATTGGAAATAGTGTCTCAATTTCTTGGTTAACCATACCATTACAGCACAAGTTTTTTCCACTATCGTGTATCGCAATTCATAATCTAACAATTTCTTGCTAAGATAATAAACCGGGTATTCCTTCTTATCTTCCTACTCTTGGACCAACATTGCCCCAACATATCTTTCTTCGATTGCAAGGTACAATATTAACGGCTTATCTGGAGTAGGTGGTCTCAACACCGGAGGGTTAACCAAGTATGCCTTGATTTTGTCAAAGGCTATCTGACATTGATCATTCCAAACAATAGGTTGTTGTTTCTTTAACAATTTGAAAATAGGTTCACAGATTATTATGTGTCGAGCTACAAACCTACTAACATATTGTAAAGAACCAAGAAAACTTCATACCTCTTTCTCCATTTTTGGAATAGGCATATTCCTGATAACTTCAATCTTGTCAGGATCCATTTCAATGCCTCTCTGGCTAACAATGTGTCCCAAAAGCTTTCCTGAAGTAACTCCGAATACACACTTTTTTAGGTTATGCCTCAGATTGTATTTCTCAATTCGAGCGAGAAATCTTTCCAATATTGCAGGATGTTCTTCTAGAGTGACTGATTTTACTAACATGTTATTCACATACACTTCAACTTCTTTATGAATCAAATCATGTAGTAAAGTGGTAACAACCATTTGGTAGGTAGCTCTAGCATTTTTAAACCCGAATGGCATTACTATGTGACAGTAGGTGCCCCATTCCGTGATAAAAGCCGTTTTGAAATTATTGACCACATTCATCAATATCTAGTTATATGCTGAAAATCCATCCATGAATGAATGCATAGTTGCTCTAGCCGCGCTGTCAACCAAAACATCAATATGGTAAAGTGGGAAGTCATCTTTCGGAGTTGCTTTATTCAAATCTCGAAAATCAACACACACTCTTACTCTTCCATCCTTCTTCGTGATAGGAACGATGTTTGCTAACCAAGTAGGATACTCGACAACTTCTAAGAAGTTAGCTTTAATTTGTTTAGCAATTTCTTCCTTTACTTTTTCAGCCCATTCAGGTCACAACCTCCTCATCTTTTTCTTAATAGGATGAAATTTGGGATCAGTTGGGATTCGATGTTCCACAATGTGACGATCTACCTTGGGCATATCGTCATAAGACCAAGCGAAAGCTGAAACGTGTTCTTTTAAAACTTTTTCTAGTTCTCTCTCTTATTCAGTTGATAAATTACTGGAAATAAATATTATTTTTTGATCTTCGTTTGTGTTCAAATTTACTTCTTTTAATGATGTATTATGTATATTAAAAATATTAGATGAATGGTGGAATGGATATGCATGACTATCATCAGAAACACCACACAAATAAGCAAAGTGATTCAACTTATTCATATTATCATACATCATGTTATTCAAATCAAAGATTTTAGAAATAGATACAAAAGACTCATCCTCCTCTTCCATAGGTGGAAGGTCTTCAGTAGGCATATCTGTCATAGGTTTCTTTAGCTCCATCTTATTTTTGTTTCCCATTTCATCTTCCATCTTTGCCTTTCCTTCATTAGTTTGTCCATCTCTGCTATTAGCTGATTGATATGCTCTTCAGAACCTGATCCTGTAATTTCTCCCATACTGATTTTGACCATCTCCAGTAATGCATCAGCAGGCTTTACCAGATTCCTTTCCCCAATCTTGATTTGCTTCACAGGATAGGTTCAACAGTCTCATTCCTTATCATATTGACATTTGGACCCTAACAATATCTTGAAAAGTTTACAACATCAGAAAAGATTTCGAAACCTGTAACCATTTTACCTTCACTAGACAGTAGTTCGGTAATTGCAATGTTGCCCGAAAACAGTGGTCGTTCTAGGAATTCCTATGAGTTTTGTTATAAAAGATAGGAATTCGGTGACCTCGATGTCGCCTGGGAATCACGTTGTTGCCTGAGATCGGTGGTCATTCTAGGAATGCCTAAAGGAATGTATGAAAATTTAGCAATCATGGTGTTGCCTGAAGTCGGAGGTCATTCTATGAATGCCTAAGCAGGTGTGCCATACTGGACAACAATACGGTGGCCATTCTAGGAATGCCTAAAAGGATATGTCTTTATTAGATAACAATTTGGCAATTATGATGTTGCCTGTAAACGATGGTCATTCTAGGAATGCCCAAGGTGGATAGTAATTCAGCAATCATGATGTTGCATAGAAAGGTTTTTTGGTCATTCATGGAATGCCAAAGGACGATGTGTGTCTCTACTAGATAAAAAACTTGGCAATCACGATGTTGCATGGAAAGAATTTGGTCATTCACGGAATCCCAAAGGAAGATGTGTTTTTACTATACAACAAGTTTGGCAATCGCTATGTTTCCTGGAAAGGAATTGGTCATTCTAGGAATGCCAAAGGGAATGATTTGTTATAACAGACAGAAATTCTGCAATCATGACGTTGCCTGAAAATGAGATTTTTGGTCATTCGAGGAATGCCAAAAGGGAAATTTGTCATGATAGATGAAAATTCGGCAATCACGATATTGCCTGAAAATGAAATGATCATTCTAGGAATGCCATAGAGGTTTGAAAGTTATGTGTGTGGTAGTGTCAGGGTCCCTTCATTGTCATTTAATGTATTGGTCCAATATTTCAAGTTGTAGAAATGTTATGGTATACATTGAAAATAAAAATATGAAAACAAGTTGCACAATGAACAAACGGTTAGTGCATGCCTGCCACCTTTATTTCTCCATTCAGGGTACTTCACTTTTTGTGATCAGGGGACTAGCAAAGTCTAATCACGTTCCCACAGTTTTAGTTAAATCCTAAAGGGAAGTTGTCAGGGTTTATCTATATGTGGGCTTCGATCTCGAACCAGGATATAGGATAAACCATGCGCGTGATACTTGCAGTCCACATGGCCTTAAGCAAGCCAAACGAGACCGCGTTCTCATTTCTATATACTCATGCTCGATAACCTTAAGCAGGCTAAAGAAACAGTGTTGTATTGACGCAAAGGGTGTGACCAGTGTCGACATCCCTAGTACCTTAGCAGGCAAAGCAGATGTAGT
>CAOJBI012208158.1:0-10756 GCA_948277035.1 Euphorbia corollata
CCTTTAGGAGAGATATCTTTGGGCCCCTCGATAAGTGAGACTGTGAAATGCATGGCCATGCTCAAATGAATTGATAGTGTGATCAATGTCATTTGTTTTATCAGTCTACTTGGAGATCGAGTAATCATAAGTTTGGACAAACGATTTGCATTTACTTCGCATATATTAAAATCCAGTTAGACTTCTGTTAGATTTTTTTATGATTTTATGAGAAATTTTATTTGTACATTTTTATTGATATTTATGACTCATTTAAATTACTTAATAACCTGACTAGGTTTATAATAGTATTATAACATATTGTGTTTTTAGACAAACATTTTGTTTTTACCTTACATATATTAGAATCAAGTTAGAGTTATGTTAGATTCTTATAATTCTATGAGAAATCTTTATTTTCTGTACATTTTCACAAATGTTTTAGGACTCATTTGATCTAATTATGAATCTTTTACTATATTCTACAAATTTCTAACACATTTGTGTTTTAGGGACAAACACTTTGCATTTATCTTATATATATTATAAACATGGTAGAAACCTGGTAAAAACATAGTATAAAAATCTATTGGAAGCATTATAAGACATGAATATTAGGTTTTTACTAAAAATCTAACAGATTGAACAATTTTCAATAAAATATAAGATTCCTATCAGTTTTCTACTATGTTTTTAGCAGATTGGTAGCATATATTGAATATTTGAAAAAATTTATCACAATGAGTGACGTGATATGTAAAACTAAAAGTAAAGAAATAAAAAAGAATGTAAAAGTAAAATTTAAAGGAATATAAAAACATGTAAAAGTAAAATTTCAAAACTTAAAGGAATGTAATAGTATATTAATTTTATTATTTTCATGTAAAAGCATAAATATAATTGTTTTGTATATAAAAGCAAAAATAAATCTTTTATTTCCAATAATAAAATCTCAAACTTTAACAAAATTTAAACCAAAATAGCTGCAATTGCATTTGTAACACAATCATAAAATTAAGTTTATATGCAAAGCTTTCCAAAAAAAATACAACTACCAACCATATTATTTGGAATATATAAAATGAATAAATTTATATTTTTAATATATTAATTATTATTTCAAGCTAAAATGGATTATTTTCTGAAGAAAATTGTTAAATATAATCCTGGTGTAGCTATCAATTTGGATGACTATGAAATTTAAGTGAAAATGAAGATGTTTCTTCCCGAGGCTTGATGGATTTCTAGAGACTTATGTTTTGAATATTTCATGTTTTGGACTTATGCTTTAAACTACATATTTTGAACTGTCTGTATAAAGGATTATGAAAAAAAAAATTATGTAATTATTGACTTATAAATATACTATATTATTATATTTATTTATTTAATAGGTAATTTTAGTAGTTATATACATAAAATTTATATTATTAAGTGTTTCATGAACACTAGATAAAGGTTGCAATTGCAAAATAAAATGTTATTAAAAAAGGTTGCACTTGTTACAGAATAGGTCGTTAATACAAAGTTAAAGCATTAGTAAAAATGGTTGCAAATTTGTTTAAATATGTAGCAATTGAAAATGGAAATGTCATTGATAAGAGTTGCCAATTCATTCAAATAAGTTGCACTTACAAACCAAAATGTTAAAATGAAAAGGGTTGGGTTGCCAATGTTATTCAAACGCTGTTAACTGTAATAGTTATATATTTATGTTGCCTAAAGGATTTTAGGTAAGGGAAAAGAAACCAATTTTTTTTTTTTTTGCAAAAGTGGTTACGATGTTTTCAAAGCGACAAGAAACATCCTTATTGTATCAATAAAACATGTTATATTTCCATCAATGGCAATAGATTAATGTAATTTCACAAACTTATTTCAAAACACCTCTTATCCTTTAAATTTTTAAAATGACGAAATAGTTTTTAAATTTTTAATAAGTACACCACATTACTTTCTGAATGTTACGTCTCGGCTTCTAGTTGTTTTGACTTTAAAAAAATTGTTATTTTTGTGATTTTTTTTCTCTCCAATCATAATCTGACATGTTATATAGGAGTCAAATAATGCACTTTTTAAAAATTGAATGAGCTAGGATCACTTCGAAATTTCAGGGGACAACAGATTTTTCTGGATAAGTTGAGATAAGTGTTTTAAAAATCGGGACATATAACCATCTAGGTGTTCCTTGACGTGGTCAAGCGAACTTAAATAGATTTTTGTAAAAAATTGGTCCAGATGCTTAGATAACCGGGATTTTTCAGAATACTGGTTTGAATACCTACCGATTGCATTGGGCCATAATATGATTTGTCATGATTTTATAAGTTGACATGCCAAATATATAGCAGAATTTTATCTTCTTTATTTTTTATGCATTTTACAAGTGTCAAATACTTATTTCGACCATGTCATATATATAGCAAATTTCTCTCTTTTGTTTTTCATGCATTTTACAGGTTTCAAATAGTTTTCCAAAAACGTCAAACTCGCCTTTAAAGTTGTATTGAAAAATGCAGGACTCTATTATCCATTTTTGGAATTGGATTACCAGTTAACACAGAAGCTTTCAATATTCTTTCAACAAAAGGTTAAACTTTGCAATTTTGTCCTATTCTCATGATTACTTCTTCTATATGAATAACTTGTTGATGTGATTTTAATTGGAATTGAATAAAATCACACAAGGGCAATCAACGGTCGCAGTAAATAAAGAAGTGTAAAGATTGAGTTTCAGTCGATGTGAAGTAAAATCTAACAATTTTATACATTTAAATCACAAAAGTTCTGGTGAATCATAATTTAGTTTATTAGTAGTGGGAGTTTAACTGACTTTTTGCATCATAAGGTATAAGTAGCGAAAACTTATGATTTATACCATGTACAAGCGAGGAATAGGTCATGTCAAGTATTTATTGAACTAAATGTTAACATAAGCAATAGATTAATATAATTGTGTTGTAAGTAATGATTAAGTATGGGAAACAATATACAATTAAGGTGTACGCCAGGTTTAAGTATTGATTGAACTAAATGTTAAATTAGTAATTTTTTTTCTTCTTTTTTTTTTTTTGTATAAACATGAATTTAAATATGGTATACAAGAGGTATAAGTATGGTATTATTATATTATTATAAGTGAGGAAGTAGACGAATAACTTATTAGAAGATTTAACTGATGGTATAGTATGGAATAAACAAGGTATATGCTGTGTTTAAGTAAATTTTCATTGAATTAAATGCTAAGTAATAATTAGCATATAATCATAGTTTTAATTAAGGTATATAAAAGGTATAAATGTGGTCTAGTATGGCAGAAGTGAGGATTAGCATGTTTTAATTAGCATCAAGTTTGAAATAAGTACTTATAAGAAACAAACAACAATTAACATCAAACATCTACACCAAACAAATCCCAAGTGTGATTATAAAGTCCTGGGTTTTATATGTATATGACCATCACCATTTACATGTTCCCTTTTGTATACTGAAGTTTTCACTTTTATCCAATCTTTTGAATAGCACAATTGACTTATTATGATTATTCTATTATTCTATTAGTACCTATTAACTTAGACCTCACTTTCCTATTAAAAATCTTTCCTTTCTAACGAGGAAAAACAGCACAAAACCAATCCACTAAATCAAACAAGCCAAAACCTCAAAAGCTTAAATCATTGCCTTCTAAATTAATATCAAAAGTGATTTTTACATCACATTTTCCTTGTTTTTTTTGGTTAAAGACTTGATGTGTTGACCTAACTACCCACACATATTACCTAGTACAACAACAAACACCAGTCCCTCTTTTTCCAAAACTATGGCTGCAAGCAATCCACTTACATCAAACAAAACACTCAACAATAGCTCAACTTACTTGATTTCCTGCAGAGAACAGTGGGAGCAAAGGGAGGTTTTGTCATCTGAAATTGCAGCAGTGGGCCCCACCTTTCGCGAGCTTGTCCCAAAGGCAGATCATCTGTCTTGGAGATTGATAATGTGCAGTGTAATAGTTCTCCATACATCCGTACTGGCAAAATTTCCAATTGTGGGAATATTGGACCGACTTTGTACTGTTAAATTGTTCGACCCACAATCCCATACTTACGTCTTCCATCTTGAAAAGCTGCAACCATTATTTATTAACATTGTATATGCACATTCAGACATTAAACTTGCAAGAGAACAAGATGATGAAAAGTTTGAGATTGTTTTTTCAAGCTGCTATCCCGAAAAGCTTCATTTTAAAGCTCTCCCTATGACAGAAGATTTTGGCAACGAAAAATCAATAGCAACCCAACCCTAATTAATTAGTATTAAGAGTCAAAATCTTTTGTCCAGCGTCAAAATATGTTGTTCTATGGAAAGTTTGTGAGTGAAGCTTTTTCAGGACAACAACTGGGAAAGCAATCCCAAACTGACAACTCATAAGAGAATTAACCAAGTAAAATGCTGGGACAAAATGGAAATGTAACTGACCCTGAGGCTTCTATTGCCATGTTGAGCAACAATGAACTTAGCAATATCAATTGAAATTATATAACCAGGCCCATTTGCATAAGGAGGATATACAGATTCCGGCCACTCCTGTCAGCGGGAAAAAAATTCATTAAACTAGTGAATTTACAAATAAGAAGAAATTTCAGTCAATAAGGAAGATAAACTGAATATTAAGAGCAAAATATTTTATGTTTCTCCTTCAAACACATAAGAAAAAATCACAGAAGCAAAAATATTAGGGGAACATTTCCCAACAGTATAGAGTAATCCCTCCAGTTTTTTTTTAAGTGTCCTTTTAGGGTTTTTATATTTTTTTTCTAAGTATCATTTTAAATTATCTATTTAACTTTTACAGACTTTTTCCTAATTTATCCTTTGTATTAATTATAAAAGAGATTAATTATTGATGAAAGTATAAGATGGTATTACTGCAATAAGAAAGAGAAATTCATGAAGGATAAATAAGTCATTTATTGGTATAATAAATACCTTATTGGTTTTGATGAAAAGTTATAAAGTGACACTTAAAAAAATCTGGAGGGAGTAGAAGTGATGATTTCAAAGAAACAAGATAATCTTTCCATTTAATGTTCCTCCTTTCACCCTGCTAAGCCAGCTTTAGTAAAGGAGTGAGCACAAATAACAGGTGTCAATTTTGTGTATATAATAAAAAAAATGATAATTTAATGTCTTGTAGTTCATATATACTACCTGGCTCATTTTGTTTCTGCGTTTCACGCCTACATTAATTTGGATACCAGGAAAAAGAGAGACGAAAAGAGCATCATTTTCTATGTAAGCACCCAAAAAAGTTCAGATCATTTTTTCTGTCTGATTCATGAATATATGGAAATATTAAAAGTAGTAAAATATCTGCCATCTGTGACACAATGTTTCAGACCTTAGATCTTTTTCTACCCTCAAATACTCGGCCTGTCCTCATAAAAAAGGTAGCCAATTTTCATCTTGTAATATAAAATTTCACCATCAACATTTGTATAATCAAAGTCATTACAGGGGTTGTAATTTGTACGCATAATGGTTCTCTTTCTTAGATCATCTTAGTCGGTCATCTACTATTGTGTTTGACTTTTTTTCAATGTTTTATTTTGCCAACGAACAAACGAAACAATATAGGCTCATCCTACCACGAGTTGGAATTCCATTAATAAGTGGAATAGCTAGGATTTGAACTAGACTGTCTTAAGGGGTTCTTAAACAAAGAACTATCCACAACTTATGCTTATTGGTAAATGTTGATTTTACAAATTATCTCTTACATATATGCTCTATCTATTGATTGAATTTTATTAACTTAAGTAACTAACCATTAACTTTTGATTTTTTATAGAGAAAGGCTACTTCTAACACCTATTTGAGGATGAGAAAAAGAGATAGACAATTAAACTTAACAACATATATAATGTTATGGTAGCAACTACAGGATGTCATTTATGAAGTTCAAAACTAACAACTCATCTCATATAATTGATAAATTCTAACAAGTATTCAAATACCTCAAAAGTGACTGCCCATTTTCCAGTTCTCAGAGGACGATGTAAGAGATTGAGATTGCCCATATAAAGAGACTTTTTGGAAGAGATACCATCAATTTCTTTCAAAACAGTGTCCACTCTAACAAACGTGTCATCATCACATTTCATGATATATGCAGCAGAAATATTCTGAACCTGTTTATGGGATATTTGTCAATTGAGAACACTTATTTATGCTTTTATGCAGAAACCATATTCTAAGAAATCTTATCAGATTGATTAAAATCTACGAGCAGAGAGTACTTACACCAAACTCACAGATAGCAATGGTCTTAAGAACCACAAGTTCATAGCGATCAATAAATGGTAATATAACAATATCACCAAAGTATGCAGCCTCTTTCTTCAGCACTGCATTCACTTCCTTCCTAGAGCTCTGCAATCATAATGTATATTTGACCCATGATTGCAAACATAACTAATTGGTAACATAGAAGAATGGCCATAAAATAAACCAGAAGGAATAAGAAAAACGTAACTTCAGATATCCAGATTGTTGAAACAAGAACACGAAGGAAACATGAATGCACAGTGTTTTAAAAATCGGGCTAGGTGGCGCCTAGGCTGGACTTTTCATAACACCTCCGCGATTTAAGGTAGAAGGGTGGTCCTAGGCAGTTGACCGGTTTCGGCGGGGTTAGGCGGGTCTAGGCGGACCTAAGCGGGGTTCCGTGTTTTAAAAATCAGTTTAGGCAGGATTTTCGAAACACAGCAAAATTTTAATTGATTTTAATTTTTTTACTATAAGATTGAAAATACAAATCCGCCTAGGCCGACGTGCCTTGTCATCTGCCCAGTGCTTTTTAGAACACTGTGAATGCATAAATGAAATAATGTGTTTTCAAACATATACCCTACAGAAAATGTACTCCGAATAACCATAGCAACAATAAAACTACTTACTACAATACAACTTGGTTATGTGACTATTTTCATTTATAGATTCATTCCAACATAACAACTAAGCCAGCATGGTTTACAAATTCAGAAACCTAATACTGACAATTAATGACATGCCAAAGATCACTTACACGCCAAGTAATAATTAAGATCAATCTATTCAATGCTCATGTTGGTGAACTGATCACTGATATCAAAGTAAGAATATAATTTATTGGTCGCCATTACAGATCCTAGGAGACAATTGAGATGTAACAATCTAATAATTATCATTTCGATGATTATTAGAGGGCTTAGAAAAATTTAAACATCTTACCAATGCAACAAAGAAACGAACAACTACATTTGAAGTCTTGATTGGCAGTGATTGCATCCAAGTTTTTCTGATTGCCATACGTTCTGCGAAGTGGTTAGTGGCAGACAGAATTCCAGTAAAAAGTTTGATAGGACTCTTTGGTAAAGGATGAGCTTTCCACTTGGCCGACATTTCCAATACTTTCTGAGGAGAAAAACTTGGATGAGAACTAGGAAGAGAGGTGGCAAAAACTGAATGCACATCGATATCTCCTTTGATTGCTAATCCTGTTGCATCTTGAAGGGTAAATCCCTGAAGGCACAGAGATTTTATCACAAACCATTCCAAAACTTGAGTCAGCCAATCACAATTAAAAAGGTAATAAGGATAACTAATTCATTGAAGAAACCCAGGGAAAAAAAGTTAACCACAAAAGCAGAAGAGAATGAATTAAAAGCGTAGTTCATGAAAACGTAAGAAAGATATAATGAATCTTTCCAAAGATGTGCAAATTCCAAATTTGAAAGGAAACTTTATCTATTGTAGTTAGAATTAGATGAATTGCAAAGAGTCGCAACCATCAAATGGCCAATTGTGCTATCTAGATCTATAATTTTATTTTTTCCATGATTAGATGAAATTAAACGGAATAGTAATGTAAGGTAAAATAAAAGGCATCAACTTTATCTTCCATAACGTACCGGACGATATGGAAATGAGGTTATATGCCGACCCCCAACATTAATATGGTAGCCGTCAACACCAGCTTGCACAGTCAGTATAAATAATCTTCCCTCCACAAAAGGGAATGGCCAGGTCACCTCAGGTTTTTGCTTACGCCCTATAAATCTCTTGAACCATGAAGTTGTCCTTGACTCTTTGGAATCTACAATGTCATTTCGCATCCATTTCTCACATCTTGCAAATCCATCCACTGCCAGTTTTATGTATTAGAAACATAATGCAATATATGGTTGAAAGTAAAAAATGATAAAAAAGCTAAGTCCTCTACGTTCTACAGATAGCAGAAGCTTAACTAGTTACATATCTGTGGAAAAAAATGCAGCTATTATTGCACTAGGATAAGTGGATAGCTAATAAGGTAACAAAACATGAGATAAAGCTACAAAATTTAATAATTACTTAAACAAACATGGCATTTTCAATGACTGAAATGCTTCTATAGTGTATACAAATCAGATCTGAAAAACTCAAAACTAACCAACCCAAATCTGAAGAGCTTCAGGTCTACAAGTATGCCTCGTGTTAACATTAATTTTGATTATGTCAAGCCAGAAATTGGTTAGCATTAGTTTTCACCAAGACTTAGAAAATTAACCATTTTATAATTAGAAATAGTATCCAAAAGAAGAAAATTCCCATCTCCTTAACTCCAAACATATAATTTAAATATAATCACGAATATATAGAAAGCCCAATTAAATTAAACTTCATTCGTTAGCATGAAATTTTATTTAATCTTGTCACATTTCTTTTCAATTTTCATCTCTTATATTCATCTCGAAATATTGCACATGAGATGCAAAAGGAAACAAAACAAACACAAGAAATGAAGATATTCAATACAATAATGATTCTTACCCAGCATGTCTTCATCTTTCTTAGATGGCAAACCATCACACCTTTGAGCTGAGCCCCATTGCATCCTATAGCAGGTATTATGTTCAATTACTGGATGTTTACTCCAATCTCCTCTTATCCGAGGATTTAAATGAAAAATCTTTGGCGGATCCTCCCCATCAACGACCTTTAGCCCTTGCAGCTCAACCATGAACTGTGAAACCATAACCATACCATCACTAATCCTGGACCTAGCCAGTTGAGGCACATACTCTTTATGAGCATGATGAGGTGTCCCTACTACAGTTATAGAAGACCCCGCTGCTAAGCCACATGGAAGGAACAACATTTTATCTCCCCCAGCCAATTCCTCCCCACTAACTGACACCCAAGAAGGGCATGTATCCTGCTTTGCATCATATAAAGATGTATGTTCCTTCCCATTAAACTTCTCCACTTCTTCCCATGCATTCAACCCCAAAGTCCAAGCCTCATCTGCCATTTTCTCAAGTATTGACAAACCCATAGTTCTATTCCTTCGTCTCATCATCTCTCCCGTTATTCGGCCATATGGGTTCTGAAGAGGCTTAATACTTTTAGACAAACCTTTTCCTTCTTCTAAAGGTTCCTTCAAAGGCATCCTTGGAGCATTTTTGTTTGGATTATCTTCTAATTTCCGGTGAAATGTATCCTTATAAACAGAGCCAAAAAAAGGTTTGCTAAAATCAGAATCTTCCATATCTTCTTTTGCAGCTCCATCCAATCCAATATAACTATCATCACCACTCAACATTGACGCAATCTCTAAGAAGTGCGGAAACTTAAATGCTAAAAACAGCAAGTACAATGCTCCTAAACCTATCCATAGATGTGACAGTCTGCACCTCCTACAGCTAGGAGCTTCATTTTTTAACCTCTTCATTGTTTTAAACCCAAAGAAAACTAAATAACCCTAAAAATCCAAGTTACTATGTCTCCTTACTTGCAGAATTAACCAACTCATTCTTCAAAATTAAACACTGCTGTCAAAGGGATTGACTAAATGTGGTAACCTTCATAAATGATAAAAGAACCTAGAACAGACAAAAAGTCTAAATTACCAAAAGCAAATATAGAAAAATCTTCAGCGAGGTAGATCAAATTGGGAAAAGAGATGTCATATCTTGATGGCTTCGAAAGATCGAGTAGAAATTCAACACGCAAAGGGCGAAAACAACGCAAAGACGCAACAATAAGACGCAAATTTAAGATATGAAGGTAAATAAATAGGCTGCTAAATCGATTGCGAACTGAAAACAAAATAGTTAATTGGAAAAGAGAGTTACTGGAACAGAAGATCAGAAAAGGAGACTGTATGGTCTTCGATCGGGGAGAGGTGGCGGTGAGCGAGTAGAAAGAAAAGAGAGAGGGAAAGATCGGGCTTGAAAGAGAAAATGAAGTTTAGGTTTGGAAAATTTTAAATTGAATGATTTATGAATTAGGGAGGGTAAATGACAATTTTGGAGGGTTATCTCAAATACATAACCGTTACAATAGATCCAATATACCAGCCATTGCATTAGAGTTAGCTGTCACAATATACTTTTTTGTTGTTGCAATAAAGATCTGGCATTACATTAGCCTTCACCATTGCAATGAAGAGTTACATGAGCCTCAACTGTTGAAACTAGGCATTACATTAGCATCAATCATTGCAATTAAGCATTGCATTAGCATCAATTGTTGCAATTGAACGTTGCTTTAGCCAGAACCGTTGCATTTGGATGATACGATGTCGAGAAATTCGTGATATTTATAAAAACCTAAAAATATACTGAAATGAGTTCAATATTTTGTTAACTAAAACTTAAAATAATTTTAGCTTTAGATTACACATTTTCTCACTAAAATCCTCCTCCTCTCTAGAAACTAAATCTTTTCCGGAGCTATTATTTGGGAGGGGGAA
>CAOJBI012210408.1:0-19963 GCA_948277035.1 Euphorbia corollata
TATGTGAACCCATATTCAAACTCCTCAAGAAACAGCAGCCAGTTGAATGGAATGAACAATGTCAGGAAGCTTTTGACAAAATAAAAGCTTACCTAGCTACTCCACCAGTTTTGAAACCTTCCATTCTAGGGAAACCTTTGATTCTTTACTTGGCAATTGAGGAAACCTCAGTAGGGGCAATGCTAGTGCAAGAACATGATGATAGAAGAGAGCATATTATCTACTATCTCAGTAAGAAGCTACTCGAATATGAATCCTGCTACACGATAGTGGAAAAGACATGTGCTGCGATGGTGTGGCTCACTAAGAAACTACGACACTACTTCCAATCCTAACGGATACAAGCAGTGGCTAAAGTTGACCCGATGAAGTATCTCTATCAGACACCTTCCTTAACAGGCAAATTATCCAGATGGCTGCTACTACTCTCTGAATTTGATATTGAGTATGTAACCAAGAAGGTCATCAAAGGAAGAGCAGTCGCTGAATTCCTAGCCAGCCAACCAGTGGAATCCGAATACTCTGAAAATTTGGAATTTCTAGATGAGCAATTAGCAACTATATCTGATGTTTTAGAGAAATGGACAATGTATTTCGATGGAGCTGTAAACAGAAGAGGAGCAGGTCTGGGAGTAATCATAATTACCCCACATGGAGGAATGATACCCCTATCCAAACGACTAGAGTTTGTGACCACCAATAACGGGGCAGAATACGAAGCTTGCCTGTTTGGTTTGACAACTTTAGTAAATCTGAAGGCAGACAGAATTAAAGTCATTGGTGATTCCGCCCTCGTGATAAAACATATCACAGGTGAATGGGAATTGAAAAAAGAGTCTCTCAGACCTTACTTGGAAGCAGTATGGAGAAAAGCATCGCTACTCAGTGAATGTGAATTCCATTACCTACCTAGAGAGGAAAACCAAATGGCTGACGCCTTGGAAACCCTAGCATCTATGTGGGAAGGACCTCAAGGTCAACCAATGAAGCCTCTCATTTTGGAAACAGCAAAGGCCCCATTCTATATCTCAGCAATAGAAACTGAGGAGGAAATGAATGAATCTTGGTACACTGACATACTCAGGTATCTGAAGGATGGGAGTTACCCCGAAGAAGCCACCGACTCAGAAAGAAACACACTGAGAAGATTATCAGTTTAGTTTTTCTTGGTGAATAGAGATCTATTCAAGAGATCATCTGATGGTCTACTACTAAAGTGCCTGACACAGCAAAAAGCAGCAATAATAATGAAAGATGTACATTCGGGGGACTGCGGCCCACATATGAATGGAATCATATTGACTAAGAAAATCCTACGAATGGGTTACTTCTGGTTAACCATGATGGCTGATTGCATACAAGAAGCCAAAACTTGTCATGCTTGTCAAATTCATGGGGATGTTAGTCATCTTCCCCCCATTGAATTACAAGGCTTAACTACGCCTTGGCCATTCTCGACTTGGGGCATTGACCTAATCGGAGAAATCAGACCCTCATCTTCAAATGGGCATCGGTTCATAGTTGTAGCCATTGACTACTTCTCCAAATGGGTAGAAGCAGAGTCATACACCAATATCACAGCCAAAAAGATGGCTCGATTCATTGAGAAACACATTCTCGCCAGATTCGGCCCTCCACACAGTATAATAACAAACAATGGCGTCCAGTTCCAAGGTGATACTCTTCATCTGACAAAGAAATATGGTATTGAGCATCATAGTTCATCGCCATACCGACCACAGGCCAACGGTGCAGTGGAAGCAGCGAATAAATCCATCAAGAAGATCCTTTCGAAGATGGTGATCACTTACAGAGATTGGGCTGATCATTTACCCTTTGCATTATGGGGATATCGGACCAGTATTCGAACTCCGACTGGACAAACTCCATTCTCTCTTATATATGGGATAGAAGCAGTGCTCCCTGCAGAAATGGAAATTAAGTCTTTGCGTGTTGCTCTCAAAGCGAAATTATCGGAAGATGAATGGCAGCACTCAGCAGTCTCCAGATGAAGAGTTGAACTTGATTGATGAGAAATGTTTGGCAGCACTCAGCAGTCTCCAGATGTATCAACAGCAAATGGCTAGAGCATAGAACCATAAGGTCAAATGGCATAACGTACCACTAAAAATCGGGGACTTGGTCTTAAAACAAGCTCGGAAAATGCACACTGATGCTAGGGGCAAATTTCAACCAAATTGGGATGGTCCATATGTAGTGAAGAAGGTCCTCAGTAAAGAAGCAGTGAAGATCATGGACATGGATGGAAATGAATTCGTCAACCCAGTCAATCAAGATAAGCTGAAACGCTACTTTGTGTAAAAACTAATAATAAAAAATCTGCTAAGAACTAGTGAGGGTTCTTAGGCAAAAATAAAGATTGCAAAAATCAAAGAGGGAATTTCTTTGGTAAAATCCTTCTCATGAACCTTAGACGATGATGGATATTAAATTGGAAATTAATACCATTTATTTCTGTGATTAAATAAAATTTCTTTTATAACGTTATCATTGTTAATGAAATGTTATATGTGAGCACTTAATGGACATGTGATATTATTTCACGAGATATATATTCACGAAGCATCATCTGCTTTATTGCACATAAATACATCACAAGTCAAAAGATGAAGGCAAAGAAGAAAAGAAGAAACACAAGGCAAAAGCCCTTATTGTTACATCACAAAAGCTGACTCACAAATTCAATTCCTAGCAAGACGTTGACGAAGATGGCGAGTCTCATTGAACCTTTCCAAAAAGGTCACCAGCCTGCGAGTCCTGACACTTCACGTGCGATAAGCATGGTCCGGGTAAATATCAAAAGCAAGGGTGAAGTTCACAGCAACCTGACCCCGATGAGCCCACATTTCTTCATAGGCATATCGGTGAAGATAAGACAGGGTGATATCAGTCAATGAGCACAACCTCTCCGGGAAACCTTGAGGATAGCCATACTGCCTGTAAAACCTGCCAGGAGAATATGAAATAACTTTTGAAAGTCCCAGCAAAACCACTCCACCTTTGGCTACATATGTAGTTACAAAGGATATCGCCCACCAGGGGCAAATCCAACGGATGATCCCTACAGTGCAAGCTCCCACGAAGATGCGCCATTCTTCCAGAGAGAAATGCTTATGATCACGATCACCAATCCGAATCAAAGAGCGTCTTCCCCAGTGGCCATTCGACCTATAGTTCACTTCCTCTGGAGTCGACAGAACAGCCAGTTTGTCCCAAAATCAAAGCTACAACAGAGATTGTACAAAGTGAGACAGCTGATTCTAAGCAGGAAAAGTTAGCTACAAAAAAATTACCTGGAGCAGAAGCCTACTGCAACATGCAGTCATTCTATCTCCATTACTTGCCGAACGAACGTAGATCAGGGTCTCTACTAAGCTAACAGTGATGGGAGAAGCTCCATCCAGTATCTGAGATACAATGGGCAGATATGCAAAGCTGCAAATGCCTGTGGTGTTTTCACAAAGAAAAACCCCCAGTAATAACAGACAAGCAAGGGGCAACCATCTATCGTTATCAGGGCGAAGACCTTGAATTATCTCCAATGCTACAGAAAGCCTGAGACCTCCAGGGTTAGCACAGATCAGCCTTCATCTGTCAGCTCTCGGAAGACGGAAACAATTCATCAAAGCCTCAGTGAATTCCGGCCTATGAAATGGTAAGGCAATGGACAAATCATTCGGAGACATCAGCAACCCACAGAAGTCTTCATACATGGGGCACAGTTCCTGATCTCCGAATCAGAAGACATTGTCAACAGAATCCCAGCATTCGATAGCAGCATCAATCAACTCTTGTTTGATGAAAATTCGGATATATTCCTTCATATTCCTCAAGCTGCAGCGCTCAAGCCTAGCCCAGCCATTGGCATTCCTTAGATAGTTGTTCAGATCACAACGAAACCTCACATAATCACTCATCATCAAATCAGAAATTTGGCAAAGAAGAAAAAGAAGAAGAAGAGTAGCGATTAGCTATACGTAGTTTAAGGGGCAATCTACCAATACTGGTAGATTACCCCACAAACTCGTTCTTTATTACTTCAATTGATGGCCAGATATGTAAAGACGCAATCAATGGAAAGAAGGCATTTCATCCAAAATCCTCAAAAAAAAGTAGCAAATTTGATACAGAATGCTAAAAATGTTCTGAAAAAGAAGAAAAAAACTATTATCTACTGCTGCCCAAAGCTTGGATCATCGAAAGTCGGGTGATAACCTGTAGAAGGGTCATATGGATCCGAAGATCCTGGATACTCAGGAGGCTGCTGACAACTAGAGGAACCTGCTTGTGAAGGCTGCTGCTGCTGTGGCATTCCCCCTCCAAGCTCAAATCCAGAAAGCCTCATGTTCAGCTGCTGGATATGCCCCTGCAAAATAAAATGTCATCATTCATATTCATAACATTGCATCTCATGCATCATGTTTTAAAAAATAAACAGGAAATTTGAAGACTCACTATCAAATCAGCGTTCATGCTCATGGTGAAACACTGCAGTCCCTAGTAATATCTCAGTCAACAGTGTTATCCGCCATAGGAACCTAAAAGCAATACTCACGATCAGTTATCAATACAACAATAAAAAGGTGCAAAGTCAAGAGCAATACTCACATGAGATGCATCAGCAGGAGTGTAGGTCGTCGGCCTACTAGGATCGTAGAATGGCTCGATCAATGGCACAGAGTTGCTCCCGTCCGGTCTGAAGACTGTGAAAGTAAGTTAATCTGGATGCATATTCATGTGGCCAGGAATCATGACTGAATCAGTTGCATATCCTCCTCATAATTAGTCGGGACAGGCTCAAGGTCCACATCCGGCCAACCAAGCAGTCGAGTATGATGGAACTCCATATAAGCCCCTGGTAGGTTAGTCATAACATACTCCTCTCCCTCACGACACAATCTCGCCAGGTTGTAGGCATTTTGAGGCCAAAACAACCAACTGGGAAGTGGAGGAGGAGTCAATCTGAGTCTGGGAGGAAGATGGCATCCGTGATTCCTGCTCCCCAAGTACCACTCCATGGACTAAGGGCTAGCAATGACCAGGTGTCTACCCACGAAAGGCATAACCGACACCATCTCGCGAGTCCAATCAAAAGAAGTTGAGTCTCCCCAAGGAGCAGTCGTAATCTGTACTCAGAAATATCAAAAACAGGTCTAACGACATAAAGACAAGTTCAAGTGTCGAAATAAAAATACCTGGCTGGTAGTAAGGTTCCTGAGACGCTGCAAGAGCTGAAGCCAGGTGAGCATATCCCATCCTCTGAAATAGTGTGGAAGTCGATGATATCTCGGATAATTGGTCCCCGGAACCAACAAAGGTCTATCCAAGATACACATCTCAAAAAACCAAATCTGCAAAGAAAATCACTAGTCAGGACGAGCAAACACTCAAATGACTCAAAATAAAGAAAAGGGAATCAAATCGATCAAGCAAGGAAGACTCACCGCGAGCACCTGCAAAGAAGATTTGAACTTCTCAATTCTGTTTCTGGCGCACTAATCTAGTGCCCAGTACATGTGAGCCAAGGCGGCCCGACCCTAGGCAAGCTCATTAAACCGGCGAATATTGACCAAGCTCAGCAGAATGTTAAGGTTAACATCAGATCGCCCAGTCAGAATACAAAACCAAGATAAGGTGTCAGCTATTAAATATCTAGCCTCGCAGGTGGCTGATCGGTCAGCTTCATTCCCTTGCATCCAGAAGTCCATCAGCTGCTCACAAGAGATGGAACTCCTGACGTTACCCGAGAAAATGATCAAGGCCTCAATCGCCACTCTATCGAACTGATAATAGGAGAAGGTGGCGTTGAACTCGATCACAGTACTGGTGAATGGCAATCCGGTGATAGCATAGTAGTCGAGAGGGGTGATGGTGAACTCCCCACAAGAGTAGTGGAAGGTGTGGGTAGTGTCAGACCATCGACTCAACAAGGCAGACACGAGATCCTTTTTCAAATAAGGATACCCGCATGAGCGCTTATACACCAAATTCTTAACCATAGTACCGATATGAGTGTCGTTAACAATGGTCAAGGCATCCGGAGATAAGGCTTTATACCACTTGTGCGCATGCTGCACACTACCTCCATTATGCTCAATCACCTACATTTATAAATTCACAATTCATGCATAAATATATCTGATAACTTCAGTTGTTATCAGAACCAACAAGCATAAATATTTTTTAAACACATGCATTCCCCAGCAAAAATATTCATAAAATATGCATATATCCCTAGTAAAGCATAATTTTAAATCCCCAGCAGTCAAAAATAGGCATGCATTTGAAAGGAAATTTCCTAGAAGTTAATCCCGCAGCATGGAATAATTTTTGAAATTGATCTATGGTTCAGAATAATTTTCTAAAGTTAATTTTGTGACCTAAGATAATCTTTGAGGGCATTTTCCTATAAAAATTAATTTTCTAGAAATTAATTTCATGGCATACATTTTAAAAATTATTTTAAATCATAAAATAATTTTTCACAAATTTAATAAGCGTACACGAATTTTTGACAGCTAATTAGGCAGTTAAATAAATTCCGCGACATGCATCAGGATATTTTCTATAAATTTCGCGACATGCATAAGTTTTAAAAGCATAAAACATGCATTTTAAAAATAAAAAAAGAACTAACCAGGTTGCGAGACAGATGCCCCGCCCGGTCTAAAGCCTCCGGAATCGGTGTATGAGGCCCAATCGAGTGGTATGTCCAGTTAGGATGCATACCGTAAAGACTCTCCGCCGGTACAATAGGAATATTGATCCGAACTCCATCAATAAAGATTTCCTGAGGAGTGACAATGACAGCTGGAAGCCCCACCCGGGCATTGTAAAGCTTGTACCACATGCTGACCCCGAAGAACCGGAGCAGCAGGGGCATGACTGGAAAAAACAGAAGCGAAAACATCATCGTAAAAGCTGAAAATTCTAGAGAGATAAAGCTAGAGAGAGAGAGTTGTAAGGAAATGAGTGGGGTGGATCTCTATTTATAGAGCTCCCCCATGTAATTGGCCGTAGGGGGCTGCACCCAGGGAATTGGCCCTGCGACCAATTCTAAGGGTAAAAAGGTAATTTTACCATTTTACCCCACTTTTTGATATTTTCTGCATTTTCAAGCTGTTTTCAGTTCAGGTTTCAACCGAGCGGACCAGAAAATATTCTGAAACACGCACCAGCATGCTTTTCACTTCTTAAAAATTAATATATTCGGCCCCGCGCCAACTTCAAAATAATTTCTAATTGAAATATTTTGACCCTCGTTAACATTTGAATTGAAGGGGCAAAATATTTTATTTCAAAAATTCATCAATTAAAATTTCAACTCATGCATTCACATAATGTTTTACGGTTTCTTTCGCATAATAGTGAATCTTTCTACAAGATCAAAATTCCTATATGCGAGGGGCAAACTGTTAGCACGGTCCGCTCGACCCTATGAGGAAATTATCCGACTTCGTATCACAGGAATGACAAGAGCCGCACGAGCCGAATTGTCGTATTTATCCGTCTTTCAAAAATCCAAAAAAACCCTAAAAATCACGTCTGATTTCTCACAAATGGACCGGAAACTCCAAAAAAATAAAAACCCAGCCGAACCGAGCCCCGGCTAAACACTAGCCTCCCTTGATAAGGGGGATTTTTGTCCCCTAGGTAATTAGCCCACGGGCTAATTACCTAGGGGTAGCCTCCCCCTTTTCCCGGGAGGTTAATTCTAGTTACCTCCCCAGGTAATTAGCCGCGGGGCTAATTACCTAGGTAATTAGCCCCGTGGCTAATTACCTCCGTCTATATAAGGGGGTGCACCCCCTTCCTTGAAAGATAGGTTTCGAATCCCGGTTTTCCCTAGAGTAAAACTCGTCAGTTTTCACTCCAAAACGCGTCAAAACTCTGCCGGATTCAAAAATACTCGACCAAATCCCTTCCAGAATCGATTCAAGTGAAGTTTCCTGTAGAAACTCTCGACTTAAAATCGACAAAACTCGTTCAAAACCAGTTTTACTCGAGATTATAGCTATAACTCGAGTCGAAACGCTCTCAAACCAACACAAACACTCTTAAATCCACTTCTGATTCAACTTTCCTCAAAGTTATCGTCGAATCTACGGCAATTCGGTCCCGCACCGGCTCTCACGTCATCCTGGAATCGCGAAAAGGTAACTGAGGGTATAGGCTATACGCCTTAAACTTTCTTTAAGTTCTTTCGTTTGTTTTCATTACGTACTTAAGGTAAAGGGCCACTGGCACTGCTTTACCATTTATTTTTCAATAAATTGAATTAATATGTGAAAATGAGCTTGTAGGTGAAGACCGGACACCCTAAAACAAAGGGAACCCTTTCCGGATTACTATGAGAAATCTCAAGTAGCATCGTTGCTCTGCCGAAATTTCGGCTAGGTTTTATTACTTTATTAAGCCGTCGTAATGCCAAAATTATCATAAAAGACATAATTCTCAATTTTTGAATAAAGTTAGTAACCATTATATCCGAACTCAGAATCTCATTCTTCAAGTATAAAAATCCTACCACGGATCAGTATACCACAATTCCCGGTGGAGCTGAACCAAGTGGCGACTCTTTTCTTTTAGTAAAATAGGGTTTTAACCTCGTTTTACTACTTTTATATTAAAAAGGAAATCGAATTGAAAACGATTTTCTCTTTAATGGAAATCATCCCCCAGAGATCGTAAGACTCTCACTTTTTAAAACCCGGGCGAATTCGCGCCTCGTGCAGCTCGACCCAGCACAACGAAAAACCTACTTTTCTCGACCCGTCGAAGAAGGCCCGCCCGCTCACAGCTACCGTAGTAACTTGTTCTGGGACTTTTTCAAATCAAATTATCGAATTAGAATAAGAAATGGTGTTGTGGCATCTTTTTGGCATGATAATTGGACATCAAATCTTGCACTTAGCGATCTTTTTCCGGATCTCTATATTAAATGCAATTTATTTCGATGTTCCATTAACGAGGGCTGTCAAATTCTCTTTGGTTCTAGTCCATTCTCCCGACCCTTCTGGACTCGTAACCTTCGGCTTTCTGATCAAGATCGTTGCAGCCAGCTTCGTAACTGGATCTTCTCTGCTTGCCCTTCGCTTTTTCAATCTTTTGATTGCCCTCCCTTGTTCAGTTCTACTTCTGTTTTGTCATTTTCTTCATATGCGGACTGCCTTCTTTGGGATCTTGGCAAGCACAAGTTATTCTCGGCTGCCTCGTTTCGTCTTGGATTTTATGATTCTACTCATTGGACAACCCCCTTGGTTGATTTCCAGCTTCTATGGAAGGCTACTTTACTGCCCAAAATTCATTTTTTTGGATGGCTTGTGCTTCATGGACAACCCGTTTATTTTTATTCTCTAGAGGAAGCAGCCGAATTTCAGATGTTTTTTGCCCCTTCTGTGATGAGGTTGAGACCATTGATCATGCTCTTGTGTTTTGTCGTGAAAGCATTATGGTTTGGAGGAATTTCTTTCGATGGATTGGTTTTTCTTTTCCCATCCCTTCTTCGGCATATGGCTTCCTTTAATTATTGCGCTCCTTTTTTCTTTCGGACTTACATTTGAACTTTGGGACTTCTTTGTGGTTTCTTGTTGCTTGGTCTTTATGGAAACGCCGTAACACTTTTGTTTTTGAGGGTCGACTTTCAACTGAGGATCTTTTGGTTTCCAACATCAATCTTTGCTGGTTTCTTTTTAATTGTAAGAAGCGCCCTATTTGTTCTTCAGTTTCAGACTTATTTGTTTATTCAAGTTTGCTCCTTCAAGGTTCTTGATCTCGCATTCATTCAGTTTGCTTACTCCCTCCTTTGGCCGTTCATTCTACAATCTGTTTAATGTTCCGGTTGTGTTCTTTCTTGATTTCAAGTCATCATTTTCAAATGCTTTAATTGTTGTTGATCGGGCTTCTGGAAGTTTTGTTGCTGCTCCTGTTTTCGCTCCATATTGGCTTCGGTTTCTTCATCTTCTTGGCTTGGGTTGCTAGTCGAGGAGTTATTTTTGTTCTAGGCTACCCTCGTGTATTTACGCCTTGGTTATGGCCTGTTTCATTTTTGTTCCGGACCTTGTTACTTCTTGTCATTCTCATTTCGAGAATCACTTTGTAGTAACTTTCACTTATTAATAAAAGATTTTGGGGGGGGGGGGGGGGGTTTAGGAGTGGGGAAGGGCATGTCCCCCTGTGTTGTTCAGTCTTGTGTGCGCCTTCGGGTGTTATGTAAGTGGCTGTTTAATGAGGGACAAACGTCACCCTACTCTTTTCTTCCTGTCCCTTCAATTTTTTAAAAAAAAAAGAATCAAAACAAAAATATTTGGTTCAAGAGTATTTGTCCGACCCTCAAAGTGTCGGACACCAAAATGTGGTAGATAAACAAAATGTTTCCAATCTTTATATAACAAGGTGAAGTAAGATTGATAAGGGACACACTTCGATTGGCTATAATTTTTTATAACAATTAATCCACAAATTAATATAGAAATTAACTAAAATAATTTTGCGCTTTTTTTTTATTTTTCAATCTAGATCTCTAAAAAACAGTCACAATTATCTTGAACATGTTATTAGTTTAGTTCAAATTCGATAATTTTTATTTATATATTATAAGTTTAAGGTCATGTTCACTTTAATTTTTGTACTTAATTGATTGAACTGAATTTATTTCAATTATTAAAACAAGTTTAGTTCGATTTTGTATAATTTTAAATTTGTTTAGGTTTAAATTTAAGTTCAATAAAATTACACATATTTATAAATTTATTTCAAGTACAATTCAACTATTTATAGGAATATTTTTATTTCAATATAAAAATAAGTCGAGTCCATCTTTGCATGGTCACAGATTTATTTTAATATAAATTTAGGTGTAGTTGAACTTTGTATAGTTATAACTTTATTTTAGTGTAAAAATAAGTTATTTCAACTCTACATAATTTTAAGTGCTTGATATCTTACCATACTGGTAGAAATTGAATTTGTGACTCTAAATGTCACAAGTTTGAATCACATTTTGGATGAGTTGGGATTTTCCTTTGTAATTTAATTAATAATATAAACGTAGCATAAAAATCTTCTTCTTTAAAAACTTTGCATAATTTTAAATTTATTAACAAAATTAAAAATTCAAATAATTATATTATAAAAATAATTTAAATTATTGAAACTTATTAACTATCAAACTTATTGGCTTCACAACTATAACAATAAAAGCTCTCTATAATTTGTCGTAAGAAACTACCACATCTCTCTCTCCTCTTCAGAAATCTCTGTATTACAAAGTTTCTTCTTTACTTCCGATCATATTTTTTTATTACTGTCTAACCGTTTCTCCTTGTTTCAAACTCTTTATTATCAGCTCTCTTCTCGTCTTTATCTCGAATAGCAAATAAAGAAACTAAATGTGAAGCAAAAGTGTTTATATATATGTTGTAATTAGTTTTATAGGCAGAATAATGTAAATTAATATGTAGTGTAGTGTAGCAAATTATAAGAGATATGGCAACGACATTTTGTAACATCAGACAAAAAAATTTGTTGTATTTAGTTGAGTATTGTTCATCTTCCTTTTTAGTTCTTGAGTTTAGTTTTTCTTCTTCTTCTTCAAGAAGCTTATTTTGTAAACTTTGGATTCGATGTTCTTTAATGAACTTTGGATTTCTCTCTATCTTTGTCTCTCTCTAGTTTATTAATTTCATCATGGTATCAGATGAAATCTCGATATTTTCTGATTTATTTGTGTTTTTTGGCTCTTCGTTTTTGCATTATTCTTGAGTTTTGTTGTTTTTTGTTTCTATAGTTCTGATTATTGAATCAGACGCAATTTCGTTATCGTTTTTTCTTCTTCTTCTTCTCTTCAATTTCAGTCTTCTTTGTTTTCTAATCTTTTTTGTTAACATTGATTCAATGGCTAGTATAAATCATAATTGTTTAGATGAAAACAGTGCATGGAGAATCCATCAATAGTGCTTGTTCGCCACTTCTTGATAGAACCAATTACCATTCCTGGGATAGAAACATGATGATGGCTCTTCTGTCCAAAAACAAATTGGATTTTGTTGACGGGACTATTGAGATACTAGAAGCAGAGATTTAATGTTTAGTGCTTCGAAGAGGTGTAACAATATGGTTCTTTCTTGGATTTTAAGGTCTTTGAGTACTTCAATAGTGCAAACAACTATAAGTTTTGATTCAGTTGAAGATTTATGGGAAAATCTTAAGGAGCGTTTTTCCCAACCTGATGTATATAGAATTGCAGATTTGCAGTATGAGACTTTCACTATTTCTCAAAGAACTAGGTCAGTAACTGATTACTTTGGTTCTTTGCAACTTTTGTGGAATGTATTTACTAGTGTAACTCCTTTACCAAGATGTACATGTGATGGTTGTTTTTGCAATATAAATGATGTTATAAGAAAGAAGCAGGAAGAAAATTTGGTGATATGTTTTTTAAAGGGCTTGAATGGAACTTTTGGAAGTGTTAAATCTCATATCATGGCTATTGATCCACTACCTTCAATGAATAGATTTTTTTCTTTAACATTACAATATGAAAGGGAATTCAGTGTTTAAGAAAAGGATTCTTACATTCACGAGGTTGCTGCTTTTCTGAGAAAAGGGGGTTATAATCCTGATTTTTTGGGTTATGGATCTCAGTCTGATAATGAAACTAGTTTCGGCCATAGTAATTCTGTTAGTTCTTCAAATTACCAGAATAACAATCAGAGCTATAATAACTATCCAGGAAATTTCAGATGACAGAATTTCTTTAATGGAAAAAAGGTTAAATGTACTTTTTGCAATGGAGGACATCTTGTAGTGAATTATTGGAAAAAGAATGGATACCCGCCGAATTTTAGATCAAGGTTCATTAGGATCAATGCAGTTGCAAGACAAGAAGAAATGGAAGATTAGGACTGTTTGGATCAGGATCTGTATCAAGAAATGCCTTATTCTGAAATGACAAATTCTAATGTTGTTATAAATACTGGTTCCAATATAGCATCAACTTCAGTTTCATAGGCTAATTCTAGTTTTTTCACTCTTGAGCAACTTCATCAAATATCTTAGATGATTCAAATTCAAACTCAAACTCAAAAATCAGGACAGATAGGTATATGTAATGTGCAAGGTCAAACTCATATTGCAACAGCTAGGATAGAACAGACAAATCAAACCATTTATGTCAATACTACTGACACAAGTTTCTCGGGTAAGTCCACTTCTTTATCTAAACACTCATGGATAGTTAAAACTGGTGTTAGTAGATGTACAACCTATTACAAATCGGCATATTTTACTTCCAAATAATTTGAAATTGCCTACTGTTAGTATAAGGAAAGTTATAGTCAATAGTGTTTTTGTTTTACATGATGTGTTGTATGTGCCAAAGTTTCATTATAATCTTTTCTCTGTTACCAAGTTATCTGCAACTCTGAATTATGAGTTTATGTTCACTTTTACCTCTTGTGATATACAGGATATGGTAACCAAGAAGAGGATTGGTTCAGCTAATTCCTTAGATGATTTATATCATTTACATACTACTACTCTTCTTAATGACAACTTGTTTAGAGATTTAGCTTTTTCTGCTTAATGTAATAAGAACGAATTATGGAAATTTTACATAGGAAATATCTTGATATTCATGTACCTTATGACTTTGTTTGTGATGTTTGATGCGAAGTCCAAGCAAAATAAAATGTCTTTTCCATTGTCTATTCCTGTCTCTAAGAATGCTTTTGATTTAATTCATATGAATATATGAGGTTCGACATATCCATCTTTTACTAGTCTTAAGTATTTCCCCACAATCGTGGATGATTATACATGATTATCTTGGGTTGTAATGATGAAAAGTAAAGGAGAAGTATCTCAGGCAGTCATTCATTTTCAAGCAATGGTTTAAGAATCAGTTTAATAAAACAATAAAAAAAGTCAGAACAGATAATGGACCTGAATTCAACATAGTTTCTTTTTACTTAAAACATTGAATTCTACATCAGAGGTCTTGTTTGGAAACACCACAGCAAAATGGTTTAGTAGAAAGAAAACATTAGCATGTTCTTAAGGTTGCTAGGAGTTTGAAAATTCAAAGTGGCTTACCAAATATTTTTTGGTCTTATTTTGTTGGTCATGCTTTTTTTCTTATCAATAGAATACCAACTCCTTTACTAAAAAATTATAGCCCTTATAAGAGATTTTATTTAGCAGAACCTGATTATAGTGATTTGAAGCCCTTTGGTTGTTGGCTTATGTTTCTACTTTGGAAAGGAATAGGCAAAAATTTGATGATAGGGCAGAGAAGGGTTTCTTTCTGGGTTTTGAAAAAGGTACGGAAGGGTATAGATTTATAGCTTAAGATTTAATAAATTTGTTGTTTCTAGGCATGTGAAGTTTTTATAAACATATCTTTCCTTTTTTTTCAAGATATAGATGTAGACAATACAACGTTATTTCAGCATGATTATATCCACACATTGCAACATGAAAAAACCATTGAAAAAGGCAATGATAGAGTTGAAATTGAAAAAGACATACAAAAGAAATTAATAAAAGAAAATGAAAATATAGAAAAAGTTACAGAAAAAGCCAAAGAAAAAGATAAAGATCGATAATAGTATTGTACCAAAGTAAATAATTCAAAAAGAAAAAGAAATAAAGCAAAAGGCTGACAAAGAAAAAATGAATATTGACATGTATAATAAATATGAAACTTTTGAAAAACCAACTGCAGACAAGGTTATTCATAAAAACGACAGTCATTACGGATTCATAATCAACCAGAGTATCTAAGAGATTATCATTGTTCTTTGATACAAACTGGAAACGTGCAATATTTAGAGGTTAATAAACTCTATTCTTTATCTACTATGTTAAATTATAGCAATTTGTCAGATTCACACAAGGCCTTCTCTTTGACGTTAAGTACTGAAGTTGAACCAAGCTCTTACAACATGGTATTTAAAGGCAAGAAATGGCAAGAGGCAATGCAGGCATAATTACTTGCTCTTGAAAAAAACAACATTTGGGATATTGTTTCTTTACAAGAAGATAAAGTTCCAATTGGATGTAAGTGGGCCTACAAGGTTAAATGAAAATCTGATGGTAGCTTAAAGAGATACAAGGCCAGATTAGTTACAAAGGGTTACACATAGAGAAATGGGAGGATTACTTGGAAACAGTTTCCATAGTTGCAAAAATAATAACAATCAGGTTGCTTTTGGCATTGGCAGCAAAACGAAATTGGTACTTGGAACAGCTTGATATCAACAATGCATTTTTACATGGGAGCTTGGATGAGGACATTTATATGAAGATACCACTAGGATTGATAATAAAGTTCCAAATGCAGTTTGTAAGTTGAAAAAGTCATTATATGGTTTGAACAAAGCTAGCAGGCATCTACTTTGACAAAATCTTTACTTGAGAAGGGATTTCAGTAATCAATGGCAGATCCATCTTTGTTTGTGAGGGATACAGTAGGTGTTTTTATTGTTCTTATTGTTTATGTAGATTATGTCATGTTGGCTAGCAATAATCAAGAAGCAATTCAAGAAATCAAGGCATATCTACATCGTTGCTTCAGTATTAAGGATTTAGGCAAATTGAAATTTATTTTAGGACTAGAGATTGCAAGGACAAACAAAAGGATTATGTTGTATCACCGAAAGTATACTTTGGATTTGTTGGCCAAATTCGGTGTTCTAGAGTGTAAATCGGTAACAACTCCAATCATAGTGGATAAGTAAGATCATTCAAAGACAACTCAACCAGAGGAAAACACTTTGTACAAAACGTTAATTGGCAAGCTTTTATATTTGCCAAATACACGACTTGATATTTCTCATGCAGTACAACAGTTATCTCAAACCTTGGAAGCACCACATCAATCACATATTACTGCCGCTTATCGGATTCTACGATATCTCAAAGGCAAAATGACACAGGGGATTTTTTAATACACCAGATAAAGATTACAAGCTTAAAGCCTACACAAATTTTGATTCGGTTGTCAAGAGTGTTGGAAATCAATAACAAGTTTTTGTGTTTTTATTGGTGAGTCTCTTATCTCATGGAAGTCTAAAAAACAAAATAGCATCTCTAGAAGTTCATTAGAGGCAGAGTCCAGGGCACTAGCATCTACAGCAGCAAAATTGCAATGGTTGCTATATTTGTTGAGGGTTTTTAAGATAGAACATAAAGAGGCAGCTTTACTTTTTTGTGATAATACTTTAGCCATTCATTTGGCAAAGAATGTAGTTTTTCATGACCGTACTAAGCCCTTGGATATTGATTCTCATTTCGTTCGAGCAAAGGTCCAAGTTAACATCATTCATCTTATGAGCATTTCATCAGCAAACCAGTTGGCTGACATGTTTACCAAGGCATTACATACACAATATTTTGAACAAAAAGTTAATAGATTAGGATTATTAGTTTCGATATATTCATGATGTTTATCTTGAGGGGGGATGTTGATATATATGTTGTAATTAGTTATAGGCAGAATTATGTAGATTAATATGTAGTTTAGTGTAGCAGATTATAAAAGACATATGGCAAGGGCATTTGTGTAACATCAGACAAAAAAGTTTGTTGAGTCGTTGAATTTAGCAGAATATCGTTCATCTTCCTTTTTAGTTCTTGAGTTTAGTTTTTCTTCTTCTTCTTCAAGAAGCTTATTCTATAAACTTTGGATTCTAAGTTCTATAATGAAGTTTGGATTTCTCTCTATCTCTCTCTCTCTCTCGCATTTATTAATTTTATAAAAAAGTAAGAACTTAAACGGTGAACCATAATTTATCTTATTGTTGGTGAGTCTATTGTCTACCAAAAGAATAAAAATAATCCATGTATAAACTTATTAACTCATTGATAATCAGTAGGTACGAGAAAATATCTTGAGAATTAATCGCAATGAAGATTTGTTTGATGTTTGTTGTTGGCAGCCGACTAGCAATGGGATTTTCTTACTCACACTATTCTACAATTTGTTGCAAGGCTACTCGATTTCTTTTGCCAGCCTGAGTTTAATTTGGGGGTAGCTTATCCCTCCATCTAATTCTTTTGTTTTCTAGAAAATTTGTTCGTTATATGTCCCAATGCAAGAGCACTTAATGCAGCGTGGTTTCCATCTCCCATCCATTTGTGTGTGTGGCAACGAGGTTATGGAGCTATGTAACCATCTCTTTGTGACATGTAAGTTTGCTAATACATTGTGGAATGCATTTATTTCTTTGTTTGGTCACAACACTCTTATTTTTGGAACAATAAAGGACGTTGTTTCCAATGCAATGGAGCAAAGCTTCAGCTCTCGAATTAAACACTAATGGAGGAATGTAGTGTTTGGTATAGTTTGGATTATTTGGAGGGTGAGAAGCGCTTGTATTTTTTATGATCAACATCTCAATGTTCATTGCTTCTTGAGATTGCTTTGGTCTTTCATTCGTCAGGGTGATGTGGCTGGCTTTGGAACCATTTAGAATTCCGCCACGGAACATTTGATTTTGCATAATCTTTCAATGGCTTGGTAAGACTTTTAGGATTCTACAGGTTTTTCTTGGCAACCGTCTCTTGCGGGTTGGAATAAAGTAAACACTAACGCGTCTGTGGTTGGGGCTCTAGGGGAGGTGGGATTTAGGGTTGTTTTTCAAGAACATCTCGAACGTTCGGTTGGCTATTTCACTTCCCCTCTGCCAAACTCGTTTTCCTTTCTTGCCGAGCTAAGAGCAGCCATTGTAGCAATCATTTTGGCATATGAGAAAGTTTGGCAACAACTTTGGATAGTGATTCAATTTTTATGGTCAAGCTTCAAAGGATGGCGACAACTTTGGCAAGGTACGGTCATCTTCACCCTCAAAATCATTGGTGGGATGTTGCTCCGGATTTGTGCTTTGAGGGATTATTTTTTGACGCTAGTGGCCGCTATACATACAGATTCTCATGATTTGTTTTGTTATTTTTCGAGTCTTGTTTAGGATGGTGTTAGATGTTTTGTTGAAGTGACCAGAGTATGTTCCGGTTCATTTTGTCCCCTTTTCTTCTCCTTCACGATCTGTATCATATCTTTTCTTTTTCTTTAATACTATAAAACATGAGTGTTTTGGGTAGGGAATGGTAGTGTCTCCGCGTGTGTTCTACCCCGTGTACTCCCCTACTCTCTACTCTTTTCCCATCTTTATTTTAAAAAAGTTTGTGAAATGGATACATGATATTCATTTTTTTGCAGGCTAAATTTAGGCAAAATATTCTCCTTTATTTTAATCTGTTATCTGGAAGAAAAAAATCATCAAAAATAAATCTGAAAGACAACGAGAAAATTTGTTTTTTGTTTTTTTCTTTCATCAATATTTAACATCAAATAGTGGTAATGTAGATACTTTCACATTTTTTGTCTAAACATAAACGCTTTAATTTTTTGACTTCTTAATAAAGCTTTAAGTTTCCTTAAAAAAAAATAAATAAAGCTTTAAGTTCTTGTTTTAGTAAATTATCCTTCATCTACTTAGTAAATTTCAAACTGAATGTCGGACTTTAAATATTTCTTATAAAAATTAGCCCCTCCTCCTAGACAATCCCAGTTCTGCCAATGCATGACCCTATGAGCTTGTGAGGCCCGTCCATGCCTGTCCTTCATAAGATGGGTTTGGAAAAATTAATTGGTGAAATGGTCCGGCCTAACTTGAATCCGTAATAGTCCAAGTAAAGTATAAGATGAGCTTGATTTTTTTTAAATATCCGGCTTGAGCCTGACTTTAAATTTTTATACGTTGGGTCGGGCTTGGATTATTAATTTTAGCTAGCCCTATTGGGGCGGCTGAACACAATCCATTCCCAAAGGGCGGCCGAACACAATCCATTCCCAAGTGTATTTGACACTTATGAAAATGGAGGAAGGAAATGACTGAATAAACAAAAAAAAAAATTTACTTCCTGCAAAAGCATTCGTTTTTCAGGTATTTAATAAACAAAGAATTAATAAACCTAAAAAGGGCTAATTGGCATCGTTTAATTCTAAAGCCAATCTAATAAGTCTTTTTTTTTCTCAAAGGTATCCCTCCAGCCGATAGCCAAATGACTAATCCTCCGTCCATACAGTCAGCGCCCTAGGTTGCTAGGGGTCTAGCCAAATCTTTTGCTCCATTCACATGGACACTAATATACAAGTCTTTTTTTTTCATCGTAATCCGGCTCACTAGCTGACTAATTTAAACTCGGCTACTACAGAGCCCTGGTTAAGGGGGCAATCCTCTCAACTGAGTTTTCCATATTCATTTTCAAGGCTCGAACCATGAGTGATGTTTGAGGAGTTGAATTTCCCATACAACTGGTAGTTGATGCACTAGTACGTCTTTTAGATATTGACTTCAAAATTTTTTAAGGTTTTAGGGTGAGATTTTGGTATATACAACAAACTCTAATAAGACGATTATCCAGAATCTTCTCTCTGTGAGTGTTTTACAAGGTCATATATTATATCTTCCAGTCTTAAGTCATTCTAATATTTATGTTTTAAGTGTCAATAATTAATTGTTTTTTCATGTTGACATCATCTACTATATTAGTTCGGATGTTATTGTTGCTTGTTCAATGGTTTATTTATGAAGTCTCTTAAATGTCACGTATATTTCTTTTTCTAATTAGACTGACAAATAATGCTACGTAAGATTGAAGAGCATTGACATTCCATCAATAGTTTTCCATGAATATTTAACTGAACAAGCCCTAGATATATCAAATATAAAACCAATAATAATTCATATATTCCGATAATTGGCATTCCTTCCACGCTATACCGCCACTACAAGAAAACAGCTAAATAGTGATAGAAAAATGCTGATGGGTAATTAAATGTCACAAATGTTTAGAGGTAGTGACATGTATAGTGACGGGCTTAAAAAATCTATCACAACATTGAGGCGGGAATATTTCCCTCCAAAGTAATTTAACA
>CAOJBI012213227.1:0-10017 GCA_948277035.1 Euphorbia corollata
CAGATCTATCTCCTTTCAGAAAGATCGTTCCAGATCTACAAGTTTGATCGAGTTTATGGAGTATGCTGGAGTTTTTATGGTGGTGGATTTTCAAAATTGTTAGTTGTAAGATTAAAAATTACAAGTTGCTTTGTTTTATGTGTGTGTTTTGTTATGTTTTTTTCCTCTTTCTTAGGTAAGTTTATGTATCTCCCCCAATATGGCGGGTTTTGTATCTCTGGTGTATGTACTCCATGCTACCAGTTTGAATGAATGATATTTTCCATTTAAAAAAAAAATGTCTTTTTTTAAAAAAAAAATTAGGATATGATATCTAAGGACCAGATGCATTTTTCTAAGTTAAATAGAGTAATTTAATACATTTTTCTATGTTGAAAAGGTAACGTGATACATTTTAAAAATTAAAAGGACATTTGATTTTTTTGAACCAAATTAACTAAATTATGTATTAGGGCATAAAAATAATATCAAATGATTAATATAAATGGGGATCCGAACGCGAGCATGCATATACGTGTATTCTGCACTTGAAGAGGTGAAAAAGAAAGCTGCAAAGTGAGTGATGACATATACAAATGACTAATGTAATCAGTGTAAGTCGTGGCACGCATATATTATGGCCAACGCCCGGTACTATAAAAGTTCACGAGATCTCTTCAAATGTTCATGAAATTGGAGTTTTAGATCTAAATTAAAATTTTAATTAAAAAAATTATAACAATATTAAAACGTATATATGTAAAGAGGAAAGGAATCTCAACAACAGTTTGTTTGAAGTAGCAAAACAATACTTAATTATACATATCAAATAGTGTTTAATACATATATAGCACGTAACGGAAACAACTATAAAAACATATTCGAACATCAGAAAACATTAAATATAAAGTGGGTTCACGTTTCCGAAATGGAAACAGAGTTATTGCGCTATCTTGCATTTAATTGATAAGCTCAAGGATATAAGGTTTGAAGAGCAACAGAAATTGTAGGATTAGTGACACTATAACCTCCATCAACCACAAGATTCAAACCACTTACATATTTAGCCTCGTCGCTTGCTAAATATAGCACTGCATTTGCTACGTCCTCAACTTCCGAATATGTCTCTTTCAGATTTGCAGCGGAATAAAATAGCTCTTCGATTGCCTTCTTGTCCATCCCAAAAGCGGCCGCCATCATCGGCGTGGGTACCCCGAATGGCGAAACACAGTTGACCCTTATCCCGTGCTGTCCTAACTCCGCACATAGGTTCTTGGTCAACCCATTCACAGCATGTTTTGAAACAACATAAGGATAAGGACCTTGGGAAGCAATTGCTGCTGTATTACTCGACGTGAAAAGAATACATCCTTTCTTTTCGGGAATCATTGCCCTTGCGGCGTGTTTGGCTGCTAAGAAACTGCCAAACACATTGACCTCAAAAACCCTTTTGAAATCATCGTTTTCCGTCCCAATAATTCTCGGATCCATACGACCTAAAAATGTAGGATAGAGACTTTATATTTGTTCTTTTGATCATTTATTATTGATTGAACACATTTAAATTACAGTTTTTCAATTACATACATAAAAATTAATTCGAATTAATCAAATTTGGTAGAATAACATTCTAATTTGAGCGGGAGTTAAAAAGATTCTAAATATGCTAAGTTTCAATAGCTCCGACACCAAATAAGCTCGATTGCAAGAGATCAATTTCCTATACCATGCACACTTTTGAAATGGATAAAGGCCCGAAAAGCAAAATTTCCATTTAACCACCACCCAATAAAAAAAAAATTATCTTTAATTATATACAAATCATAATCATACAAAATATAATAATAAGAAACATATGACATTGAGTATAACACGGGAACCAAAATGACAAGTTTACCTGGAATTGCAGCGTTGCTGAACATGATATCGAGCTTTCCGTACTTGGAAACTGCGAAATCGACGAGGTTTTGGACATCGGAATCAATAGCAACATCACAATGAACAAAAGAAACAACATCTTGAGACCCGATTTGAGTTGAAATGGAAAGGCCAAGTTCATCTTGAACATCTGCGATTACAACTTTGGCCCCATTTCTCACAAATAATTTAGCCGTACAAGCTCCAATTCCACTTGCCCCTCCTGTAATTATTGCTACCTTCCCTTCAAGCCTGAAATCAAACAATTCAAACAAGAATTAAAAAACCTGTAATGATCCAATTGGAATTTTCTCATTAAATAAATATACCTCCTGCTAGTTATTATATCTTTTGAGCAACATCCAGCACTCCTTTTTGGTTCAATCTTCTCCATAGATAACAAAGAAAGTTATTTTGGTTAATTAAACAGAAGAGAAATTATTACAAAATGAGAATAATTTAATAAATTTATTGAAAGAGAGTTAAAAGTCAACAATTCTTATAAAAAACATAAGTTAATATTTGTCGTGTCACTGACATTTAGATCATTACACCTTCTAGTGGGATCAAGGGGATCCAATATCCCCATATCTGTTTGTTCTTTGCATGGAGAGACTTGACCATGGTATAAATCGCTCTATTGGTGCTGGTAAGTGGAAGCCTGTTGTTTTGAGTAATGGTAGCCCTGCTCTGTCTCATCTTTTCTTTGTTGATGATTTACTCTTACTGTCCGAGGCTAGTGTAAGTCAAGCTAGAATTGTTAAAGAAGCTTTGCACTATTTCTGTGACTTTTCTGGTGAATGTATTAGTGAGAACAAATCAAGCATTATGTTCTCTAATAATATTGTTACAACAGATTTGAGAAAGGATATTGAGAATTGCATTGGTTTTAAAGCTAAATCCAGTTGGGGAAGATATTTAGGAGTCAATGTTGTTGGTGGAAGAGCCCCTCGGTCTACTTTTGAGCCACTTTTGGATAAAATTAGAGACAAACTCTCTGGTTTTTGTGCTAAGAGTCTTTCTTTGGCAGGCCGAATTACTTTAGTGAAGTCAGTGATTAGCTCTATTCCTTATTATGTAATGCAGCCTTCGAAATTGCCGGATTATGTTTGCATTAAAATTGAATCTCTTATTCGGAGATTTATTTGGGGATCAGACCAGGGTTAAGGCAAGGTTCATTTGGTGAATTGTGATGAAATTTGTAAGCCTCTTTACAAAGGAGGGCTTGGAATCCGGAAGCCAAAGATCATGAACACTGTTTTCATGACGAAATTATGTTTCAATCTTCTTACCAATAGCAATACTCTATGGGTTAAAGTGCTTTTGGGGAAGTATAAGTCTTTGAACTTTAACGATGCAAAAATAAAAAATGGGCAGAGGGTGTCGAGTTTATGGAGAAATGTGATCGGCCTTAGGAATGAAGTGCAGAAAAGGTTGAAGTGGGCTGTTGTTGGAGGAAAAAATGTTAGATTTTGGAAGGACTCTTGGCTTGGTGACAATGGGCCATTAATTAATATAGCCCATGGGAATATTCCACATCATATTATTAATTTAACTGTTAATGATATGGCTTTTGAAGATGGAAATTGGAATTGGGGATTATTCTCTGATCTTCTGCCCTACTCGTGCCTTCTTCAAGTGGCTGCTGTGCTCGTCGATAAAAATAGCTAGGACTCAGATCATTGCTTCTGGCAGGAATCTTCGAACGGTAAGTTCACTATCAAATCAGCTTATTTGTGCTTTAGGGATTCTATGAAGAGTGGGGTTTCTATGGAGAGTAGGGAGTGTAGAGCGTTTGGAAGGGCGTGTGGTCGTGGAAGGGGCTAGAACGGGTTTGCACCTTCCTTTGGCTCTGTCTAAAAGGTAACCTTCTAACTAATGGCGAGAGATTAAGGAGAAAATTGACTGATTTTGGTAGTTGTACGAGATGTAATCAGGCTGTCGAGACCCTTGACCATGCTTTGCGCTTGTGCCCCTTTGCTAAGACGATTTGGAAATTGATAATTCCTACAATTGATGCTAGTTTCTTTGAGGGAAATATTTTTAATTGGATCGTTGATAACCTGTTCAGATTGAATTGGAGAGGAATTGATAATTGGGGTATTTATTTTGGAATTGCTTGTTGGTTTATTTGGAAGGTTAGAAACGCTTATGTGTTTGAGAATAAGCATCAAAATCCAATTGAGGTGGTGCCTGGAATTTTTTCTTTTGTTGGGACCTGCATTAATAGTAACAAACTCAAGGATGATAATAAAAGTGTTGAGCGTTGTTGGAGCTGCATAGGGTGGACACCTCCGCTTGTGAACTGGATTTTAATCAATACGGATGGGGCTGTCAAAGGGGAGAGTTATTGAGCTTCTACCGGTGGAATTATGCGAGACTCACATGGTAATTGGATTCTCGGATTTGGTAGAAATATAGGGGTGTGCTCGGTCCTAAAAGCTAAGTTGTGGGGTGTTTGGGAAGGCTTGAAATTAGCCTGGGAGCATGGGTATCGTAACGTGATGGTTCAGTTGGATAATAAGATGGATGTTGATGCTATCAATAAGGATAGCTTGGCTGTGAATGACCATTATGGTACCCTGATTGGAATAAAGCAGTTACTTAATCAAAATTGGAATGTTTGTGTGCATCATGTCTATAGAGATGGCAACCGGTGTGCTGATTACTTGGCTAGTTATGCTTCGTCTCTTCCTATAGGAGGTCACATTTTTCATGACCCGATTCTGGGCATTATTCAGCTTCTTTTAGATGACTTAGTGGGGGGTTAGTTTGCCCCGTCTTGTTCCCGTGTAGCCATCGGGCTTTCCTCTTACAGTTAAAAAAAAACAAACCGTTTATTTATATATATATTTTTGGCAAGGAGCACACATCTTTGATTCATTCAAAAGCATCTCAGTTAAGTTGATACTCAAACTACTCATAATGGTATTCATCACCGTATGTCTTGTATGCATACACTTGAATATAATGGTGCGGTTGAAAGAAAACACCTCATGTTATTGAAATAGGTTTAACTTTATTTCATTGTGCTAATTTACCCATGAAATTTTGGTCCTATACATATGACACTACTACTTATTAATCGTGTGTCTGTTCCTTCCTTTGCTCATTGTTCTCCTTATGTCAAATTATTTCAGGCTATTCCCGATCACTTGTCTTTGCTTGTTTTTGGTTGCTTATGTTACCCTTGTTTACATCCTTACACTTCCAAAAATACTAGACCACCAAAACCACCACTACCCCTCAAAACAATGCAAACTCATCAAGCCTCAAGCAAGCTACCTAAACCAAAATCATACCATCCCATGGTAGTTCCGTCAGCCCCAACTTGTTACTCTAAAGCATTTGAGTATGATTGTTGACATAAGGCTGATGGTTCTATTGAAAGGTGCAAAGCTTGTCTCATCACTAAGGGTTTCATCAAAGGCTCAATCTTGATTACCATGACACATTCAGTCTCATTGTCAAGCCCATTACTATTCGGTTGTCATTATCTTTGGCTTTGTCATTTAATTGATTACTTACACACTTGGATGTCTCGAATGCATTTCTCCAAGGCGATCTTGATGCCTTAGTTTAAATTTCTCAACCCTTAAGATTTGTTGACAAGTCTCATCCGATGGCGGTATATCATCTTCGCAAGCCAATTTATGGTTTGAAACAATCACCGAGAATATGGCATCAATGACTTAGAAATGTGCTTCTTGAATTCGACTTTCACCCATCCAAGAATGATATCTAGCTTTATCATTATAAGAAGGTTTGATAATTGTATTTTTTTCTTATTTATGTAGACGATATTCTTGTTCTTAGTAACAACCATGATCTTGAGGCCACCTTACTCATATTCCTACAGTCCAAGTTTGCTATAAAAAATCTTCGATACGCAAAGTACTTTCTTGTCTTTGAGATCATGTGCCATCCTGATTGTTTGTACCTTATTGATCAACATAAATATGTCAAAGATTTGCTTGAGAAGACATCAATGACAGATTCAAAAGGAGTCTCTACACCCGCCACCCTAACAACTCGACTCTCCGTCTCAAGAAGTCCACAGTTCTCGGATGCTATATTATATCGTAGCTTGGTTGGTGTCTTACAGTATTTAACCATTACTCGTCTTGACATTTCCTTCTCGGTTCATAAGGTGGCTCAATTCATGCGCTCTTCAACTGAGACACATTGGCGAGCACTAAAGTGGATTCTGCATTATCTTCGGTCCATCATGTCATATGTTATCATTACACAGCCCAAACCACCATCAAGCTTAATGCTTTCTTTAATTCTAACTGGACGGGAGATCCCAATGATCGTCATTCGATCACAGGCTTTGCTATTTTCCATGGTACGAATCTCATCTCTTAGGCAGCATGTAAACAATGCATGGTTTCACGGTCCTCTATGGAGGCCAAGTATAGAGCATTGGCCATTGCTACATCAAAATTATCATGGACTAATATGCTTTTGAAGGATATTATTCTATTATCCTCAACTTCCATGTTATGGTGTAACAATCTTAGTGCTACATATTTGACGGCTAATCCTGTTTTTTCACAATCGAATAAAACATCTAGAACTAGATTTCCACTTTGTTCAAGAGTGTGTTGCTTCGAAAAGTCTCTTGGTCCAATACATTTCTACTGATGACCAAGTAGTCAAAGTCTTTACGAAGCCCTTATCAAGCACTCGGTTTCGTGTTCCTCTTAACAAATTAACCGTTGTTTCCAACCTGGCTCAACTTGAGGGGGCATGATAGAGATTACATGTACTTTAATTAAATTTTAGTTGTATGTAAATGTCTAACTATTGTATGTTTGTACCTAACAATGTAGTTAAGGTACCATTATAATTATTTACTAAACCCTACTTAATATAAGCATCATATCTCTCTAACACAATTGTGTAGAGAGATTTCCCCATAATTAAAACATCTTTAAATATTGTAGGCCCAACCATCAAATTTGCCTTGATGGCCACGGATCCTCCTCAAGAAGGTGGGGCTTGCATTCGAGTCGCAGGTTCCTCAAAAACTAATATGTCCTTATTAAAAAATATTGTTGCCTGGAGTAGGCTAGAACGGGGGTGAATATGACTTTTTAACTTATTAAAATCTTACCCAAAAATTCATTTTGAGTTAAAAAGTTAGTACAGATGGTCTTCCTTGGATCCTGAGAAGTTAATATCTGCACAGATCAAATAGGCAAAGAGGGGGTTACCAAATCCCAACGGATGACAAATTAAGAACCACGAAAGAGTAGAAAAAGTATGTAAAGATGAAGATCAGAGAATACCTTATGCATGAGACATATGCTTTATTCATTTATAGGCATATTTAATGGCTACTAACTTATTATTTGGCTTCTATTAACTTGGTGGGTAAGGGTTTAATATATGCCCTATACCAAAGTGTTTTCCCAAAATCACAAATTTTATTATGGAATATATTTAAATAACATATCAAACATGTGAACATAATAGTATAACATGTAACTTCTTCAAATGCTAAAGAATTGAATATGAATTACACGTGAGTAAAAGGTAAGAATATAAAGATTATATAGCACACACAGATGTATCATGGATCCTTTTTATTCTCGTTTTATCACTTGATCATTGGTTAAATCATGTTGTTCTAATGTATCAGGAGGAGTCTCAAGTTGTCAAAAAAAAAAAAACTCGCTGCCCCCTAAACTTTCAAAGTGAACCCTTAGCTACCTCAACTTTCAAAAAGTGCACCACTTTGCTCCTTGAACGCCAAGTATCAACTTTTGACTAGTTTGACTTTTCAAATGTGTCTTTTTCTGATTTTCTCTCTCCAATCAAAAGCTGACACGTTACGTTTAGATAGCAAAGTGGTGTGGTTTTTGATAGTTGATGAAGTTACATGGTCACTTTGAAAGATCAAGGATGCAACATGTTTTTAAGGACGACTTTGAAGCACCTCCTGATACATTATGTCAAAAATGTTTTAAATCAAGTTTCACTAAACTAGTTATACTTAACGAAGATGCTTTTAAACAACAAATTTTCCCTTAAGTTCACTACACCATAGATGGGCTACAGCAACAACGAGAAAGTATTGCTTAAAACGCTTAAAAAGTTGTCTTAGAGGAATCAACAACTCTTTTGGCAAAAAAAAAAAGGGTTGTTATTTTGCTCTTTGCTGAAAGTCCCTTCGGCAACACTTTACTTTAGTTTATGCAACCCCGAAAAAGTGATGCCGAATGGACCTTCAGCAACGCCTGTATAACTATATGTAACACTTTCTAGGGGTTGCAGTTTACAAACTACCGCTAAGGTTTGATGGTCATTTAGCTCACATCAGCAACACTTTTTAATGCAAATGCAACTCTTTTACATTGCACTTTTGATATGTATTTGCAACATTTTATAACATATTAGCAATACTTTTAAATACATTTTGTTTTGTACTTGCAACACATTTGAACATAAAGCAACACTTTTTAATTTTATTAATTGGTGTATAACAATTTATATTTCATATATTTGCAACACTTTGTAATAACTTAAATAACTATATTTCTTTTATAATATGATAAAATTCATTATTCAATACAAAAGAATTCAAAATTGTACAATATAAATAATTCATAAGATACATAATTTTATTTCTAAAATCAAACTAAAAAATGGAACAATACTATACAAACTAAAGTACTATAACTTAGATATTTTTTATTTATATTTTTTGACAAATTTTCACATTTTTGTGCAGACCTTTGTCCCAATATTTTCCTCGGCTGAAGTACAAAAAACCATCCATTGTTAGTTATGAAGATCAATACTCAAGATGTAAGGCTTGATGAACTGAGGTGAGATGTCCTTGACAATCCTAGGGGTGGCCATACTGCAAATAATGATCTCTGAAATAAGAAGCACAAGTAGGCATGAGTCTCTTATATACTCAGGAAGATACCTATTATAGGACAATATGTAATGACTCCAAATGATGCTTACAAGTAGAAACAAATAGCTAATAATCTAATTACTCTAAAAAATGTAACAAATAACTTCATTAGCACAAGAGATAATCAAACAAAGTAAAGACTGGACCAAGTTGAGTGTTATTAGCTTAGGGTACGTAGGATGCATAACATATTTTCTACAGAGTAACCAATGAAATGCATGCATTTGTGACAAAGAGAAAGAATGATAATCGTACAATATAATTACACTGAGTCATCAGTTTAGCTTGAATGGAATAATCAGCTTATAGTTGCATAACAGGAGAGTTTCTATCAGCAAATGTATGTTCCAGCAAAGAGAGGAAGAATTATCCCTAAACTACTATATTCCCTAAGTCTTCTAAATTACACTTACCTACTTGCTTCAGATGAGCCTCTTAATACAACCTTGATCAGGGCAATCATATGCATAATGGTAATGGATTTGAGATGGCGTAATAGAAATTTAAGCCTAAAAGGAGTTACATGGGTTCCATGGAAGCACTTACCACCAAATCATAATATGCAGAATAGTATTAAAAACATCTTACAGGAAATGAGAGAACAATTTACTAATTAAAACAAAGTGAGCAAAAAAGTACCCTTGCTGTTTAGTTAAAAGAGACCATAAAATTGCGTAGCTCCACTGAATACTCCGAATAGCAACAACAAGTTATTTTCTCAAGTTGTCAATAGCCATTTCAGCTCTGAAATTGAATTGCACAGAATACCTAGAAAGGGAATTTATTTGAAACACGTTAATCTTTTGGTTTCTTAGCTTGAATCACACAGTAGTAGAAAAGTCTTTATCTTTACTACAAATCGATGGGGTTTCATTAATTAATGAACAATAATATTAGAAAGGACAAAAATATTAATTTTTTTTACAAATAAGCACATGAATGCTTCCTCCTGGCCTGTTTTGGCGTGTCAAAATAAATACTTTATTGTATTGGGAGTGACCCTGTCAGTTTTGGACCACACCCTTTCTTTTTCTTATTTTATTTTTATCAAACATGTTCAATCAGAGTTTTAATCCTCGACTACAAGCTTAACAAATCAATAATGTAAGCCTCTACTTGCACCAAATACAGCTGCATAATACAGACATAAGTTCTCCTAACATAAACAACAAAGCAAATTGCTATCAAAA
>CAOJBI012214223.1:0-13919 GCA_948277035.1 Euphorbia corollata
TATCATGACTGGTGTGAATCATTCAGCACCTATCCTAGATCGTACGATCTTCTTCATGCTGATCATCTGTTTTCAAAGGTTAAAAAAAGGTGCGTTGTTCTAGTTCTTATACTTCTGCTTCGAAAACACTGATGTTTAACCCATGCACTCCGCACAGTTTGTTCTGTGGTAGTTCAGTTTTGATGCGTATATTATATCTAAAAGTTGGCTCTTAGAAGTGCATTTTATAGATAAAATACCTTGACCAAACAAATTCATTTGTAATGGGCCATATGCATCATTGGCTCCCCATCTTTTCACTTCCACCTACTGCCTCCGATCTTTGGTAAAAAATGACCTTATTTCTCCCTTAACTTTCAAAAAGTGTACCACTTCGCTCCCTGAACGTCACGTGTCAGTTTACGATTGGAGAGAAAAAATCATGAGAAATGTCATCTTTGAAAAGTCATATCAACCAGAAGCTGACACGTGGTATTCAGGGGCAAAATGGTGAATTTTTGAAAGTTGAGGGAGTCACGAGGTCATTTTGAAAGTCCAGGGAGGTAATAGCTTTTTTTTGGGAAATGAGCTGAATTCTCTACCAATAGGGAGACTTTACATGGTGAAATTTAAAGTGACAAATTGTGGTAAGCTTTACAATATGGTAGTCGAGTTTGATGGTGGATTTGACAGGTGCAACCTAATAGCGGTGATTGTGGAGGTAGATAGGATACTAAGACCAGAAGGAAAACTAATAGTAAGGGACAATGTGAAGACTATCTATGAGATGGAGAAGATATTGAGGTCAATACAATGGCAAGTGCATATGACATACTCGAAGGATAACGAGGGATTACTTTATGTCGAAAAATCTACATGGCGACCCAATGGCTTCGAAACACTGACGTTTGCCATTGCATAAATATATAGGCCGTTTCCATCAATGTCATCCATTTTCTTGACCGAGCTTGGTTACTGGTGAATCCTCACTTGCTAGTCGGATTTCATTGTAACTATTTTGGTTAGAGTTTTACAGGCATTTTGTACTTGGATTGGGGCTGCTGATTTTGATGTAGTTCGAGAACTATATATGTGAAATATGGTAAAAAAGTATGGAATGTAAAAACTTTTTTCTTTTTCTTTTTTTTTTGGGTGGATTAGTTAAAGCATTTTGGAAAGGGCAAGTTACTAGGCTTTTACAAACTTCTAATTCTTTAACAGAACTCTTTTCTAATATATGTCACAGCATGCATCAATTGAGTAACTTTTTTTTTCTTTTTCCATTATCTTTATTAGAAGTCCTTAAAGTTCTTTTTTTGTTAAATAAAAATTTTTTCCATTCCCATTATACAACAAAAAATTTATGACATGTTTCATTATTTCATAGAATAAAATAGCAATTAATGAAAGAATATGGAATATGAATATTTGTATTGAATCTCTCGTAGTTATCACATCTCTCATGGATAGAGGTGGAATACACTTTTTTCATTTCATTTAAAAACTTCATAAACACACATAGTGGTAGGACACCCAATAATAGACCCAGCCCAATAATTACAATGGGTCCAAAACAAAGGTCGGCCCAAATAAAGACACACAAGTATATATAAGCAAACTCATCACCATAAAAGACACAGAAAAGGAATAGAAGAGCATTGTACACACGGACAGAATGTCCGATTAACCGAACGGAGCGACCTCACCGTACCATTGGCGCCGTCTGTGGGAAACGAACGCTAAAAAAAAAAACTCAGGAAGGAAGCAGATAAATATGAATAGAGAAAATACCCTAGAGGGGGACATAAGAGACAAGGAGGATGACGTTGATGACCTAACCGTAGAACCCTACCCCGACGACACAGAATTGCGACTAGGCAATAGTATGTTAGGAAAGATGACACTCATGACCGAAACGCAGTTACATCGAGCACGAAGGGAAATACACGAATCACAGGCCCACCTAGCCGAATTACGATCACAAATGATGGCAGCCGAAGACGCTTACACCCAACGGCAAGCCACATTGACCACCCTACTCAAAGGACACCCCGAACCGTCTCAGGGGGCGTCGCGGAGGTAGATAAACTTTCTACTAGAGCCGATGAAGCGAACTGTGGAAAGACCAAACGCTCTCACCAACCTAAATGACGTACATGATGCCGAGCAGCAAGAGCAGACCACGGGGCAAGCAAAGCGAAGCGACGATATGCCAAGACCAAACCTTTACCCCATTTGAAACGATAGAGGATGCTATAAACCGCATCATCGATCAAAGGCTCGCGAAGGCCGAGGCAATACCCGCTCACTCGAACACAAAGCAACTTTTACAATCCATCCTCGACAAAAGAGCCATGGCAACGGTTATCGGAGGGGAAATCACAACACAATCACCTCTGACACAGCATATCATAAATTACCCTTTCCCCTCACGGTGGAGGATGCTACATGCCATGACTACTCAGGAGCGGGGGACCCTCAGGACCACCTGGCACATTTCCGTATAATGATGAATCTTCAAACGAAGGACGACCATATAATGTGCAAAGTCTTCCCAACCACGTTCTCGGGAATCGCTCTGGAATGGTACATGGGACTGAAGCCAAACTCCATCCACAGCTTTGTACAGCTATCTGGAATGTTTTTAACCAGATTCTCTCTATCGGTAAAAAACAAGAGCATCTCAACCGACCTTATCGACATCCGCCAGAAAAAAGGAGAAATATTACGCACCTACCTAGATCGTTTCTACCGTGTGGCCACGGCAATCGAAAATCTAAATATGGAAGTGGTAGTAGACGCCCTAGCAAGGGGAACTCACTTCGAGCTGTTGAAGAACGAACTGTACTTGAGTTCACCCAAGACATTTGTAGAGTTGATGGCACAAGCATAGCGGTTCATAAAGCTAGATGAAAAAATGACAAGCTCACCGCACGGCACGTCCGACAGTCCCCACCGTGTGACGAATGATGCCAATCCAACAGAACAAGACCATAGAAGGAGGCAACCACAACATGTATTCACAAACACCACGGCTTGGGATCATCACAACCACTTACAACATTCGGCCCAGCCCGACCAAGACAGAAGAAGAGGAAACCATCGATAGGAACGCATATATACAAGATAGATAGAGTCGTCACCTTACCATAAAGAGGGGTCGGCTCGAAGGCAAAAGTTTTGTTCATACCACAAAAGCCGGACACACGACACATCAGAATGCAGAGGATTGGCCATCGAAAGAACTAGACAAAGAAGCCCCACCGGAACAAAAAGCGAATGGGAGCACACCCCACCAAGAAGGCATGAACCCAAAAGCGAACCGCAAGCCTACAAGGGGGAAATAAAAGTTATCTTCGCAGGACGAAGAGAGGTTCTAACCACTACAGAAAACAACATCCAACGCGCCAAAAGAAGAAAAAGTCGCCACCGCCTCCCAGGACCCCCATCCGACGCCCTAATAGTATGCCTAGGCATCGGGGAGTATTTGATCCATAGGGTACTGGTAGACACCGGTAGTTCAGTAAACCTGTTAACGTCAAGAGCCCTAACAGCCATGGGCATATGACCAGCTCAATTAAAGGAAGTGGACTTCCCATTGATTGGACTATCACAAGATGAAGTCACGACAGAGGAATTCGTCCTGCTAAGAGTAACAGCATCGGATGGGTGCGCCGAAAGAGCCATTCCCTTATAATTCATAGTCGTAGATATACCGTTGGCATACAATGCCATAATGGGGAGATCATTATTGCATGTTGTGGGAGCGATTATCAATATCCAACAACTAACGCTAACTATCCCAAACGAAGGAAAAGTAATCATTGTCAAAGGGAATCTGGATGGGGCTAGAGAAGTACACATGACGGCAGTGGGACAAAGGGAAAACCTGATAGTTCAGGCGCTAGAAACCTCGGACGACCTTAGAGGCTTTCACCAAAACCAATGGAAGAAGTAGAAGAGGTAATCATTGACAAAGGACGCAGCTTGCGACTGGGAAAATACATTAGTGACAACGTCAAGGACAGCATCGATGGTGTCCTCAAAACCTTCTCCGATGTCTTTGCTTGGGAATCCACAAACGTAAGGGGTATCTCACCGGACATAGCTAGTCATAAACTCAACCTCGATCCATGCACGAAGATCATAAGACAGCGACGCCGGAACCAATCATGAGAGGAGGAAATCGCAATCCAAGAAGAAATCGAGAGGCTGATACCATCAGGATTCATCCGTGAGGCCAAGTACCCAACATGGATTGCAAATGTAGTCTTGGTAAAAAAGGCTAATGGCAAGTACCGTATATGCATGGATTTCACAAACCTTAACAAGGCCTGTCCAAAGGACTACTACCCTCTACCGAACATCGACCAAATTGTCAACGCAACGGCAGGCCACCAGATCCTCTCAACGGTCGATGCAGTAGCAGGGTACCACCAGATACCAATGTTCAAAGAGGATGAAGAAAAAACGGCCTTCATCACCAATGCAGGAGTCTATTGTTACACAGTAATGCCTTTCGGACTCAAGAACACAAGTGCCACCTTTCAGCGCCTAGTCAACGAAATGTACGAGCAACAAATAGGAAAGACGGTGCAAGTGTACGTGGATGACATGATTGTAAAAAGTAAAAAACTCGAAGATCATCCCCAAGACCTAGCAGAGGCATTGCAAATATTTCGCGCCTACGACATGAAGTTAAATCCTGAAAAATGCACCTTCAAGATATAGAAAACAAAGTTTTTGGGATATGTAGTCTCGGAACAGGGGATCGGTGCCAACCCTGACAAGATCCAAGCCATCCTTACAATGAATGTACCGAGGACCCTTAATGACGTTCAGAAACTGAATGGAAAACTTATAGCCCTGGCCCGTTTCATATCATGCTCTGCAAAACGCGCACTACCCTTCTTCTAAATACTCAAAAGAAACCACCCTTTCCGGTGGGAACCGGAATGTGACGCCGCGTTCCAAGAAATCAAGGAATTCTTATCAGCCCCCACTTCTCAGCATACCAGCAGAAGATGAAAAAACTGTACCTATACATCACGACATGCGAAGATACGATATCATCCGTATTAGTAAGGGACATTGGCGAGGTATTACCCGTGTTCTATTACAGCCGCATCGTACATGACACGGAGAAAAAATACACCCCGCTAGAGAAAGCAGTATACACGATAGACCAAACTACCAGTAGACTCAGGCCGTACTTCCAAGCCAACCAAGTAGCCGTACGAACGAACCTTCCCCTCAAAAAAGTGCTGCAGAAACCTAACGCTTCAGGAAGAATGGCAGAATGGGCTATCAAGTTGACACAATTTCACATAACTTTCGAGCTAAAAACATCTGTTAAAGCACAGTGCCTAGTAGACTTCGTAACAGATATTACCCCACAAGACGAGCAGGACGATCCCCCTTTATGGACTATACACATCGATGGAGCAGCCAGCTCAAAGGGTAACAGGGCAGGAGTCGTGATTAAGGGGCCGAATCTTACAGTGCGAAACGCCTTAAGATTAGAATTCCAAGTAACCAATAACCAGGCAGAATACGAAGCACTGTTAGCTGCGCTACGAATAGCAAAGGAACTATCACCGAGGCAAATTCACATCTTCAGTGATTCTAGGCTAGTGGTGAGCCACATACAGGGTTCTTACCAGGCCAAGAATCCAACCATGTGTCGATAGTTAGCCGCCGCCACGAGACTAAATAACGAGATGAAGGAGCATAACACGGACATACGAATTACACTCATCGTAAGAGAGGAAAATGGGGAAGCAGACGCACTAGCCTCAGCAGCGGTTGGACGAGGGCATTAAGTAGACCTATTCCTAGAAACCGTGAAAGAACCAACTTTCGACAAGGAAGCATTCCCAATCGAAGGAGTTTGGGACACCTTCGCAAGCCTAGAAGACATTGAAGACGATTGGAGATGGCCAATCCTGCGTTACTTGGAAAATGGAAGCCTCCCATCGGACAAAGATGAGGCAAGAAAGACAATCAGATGCTCCGGAAGATACGCAATTATCGCCGCAACCCTCTACCGGAAGGGATTTTCGGACCCATGGTTGAAATGCGTCGCTTCCAAGGAAGGATGCAACATCATGAAAGACATACATGAGGGCGCTTGCGGCTCTCATCAAGGAGCAAAAACTATAGTAAGGAAGGCAAGGATACAGGGCTTCTTTTGGCCGACGATGGAGGCTGACACCAAACAAATAGTCCAAGGATGCACGGCCTGTCAGCAACACGACCCCATCATCAAAACCCCCTCAAGCACACTGACCATGCTCATCGCTCCATGGCCATTCGCGAGATGGGAGGTCGACATAGTAGGACCATTTCTTCGCGGGAAGGGCCAAGTAAAATTTTTGATAGTGGCGATTGATCATTTCACGAAATGGGTAGAAGCTGAAGCCCTCGCAACAATCACCTCTAGGAACACCATCAAATTCCTGCACAAAACATAATATATCTCTTCGGAATTCCCAACCAAATAATAACCGACAACGGCACTCAATTTAAAAGTGAGGAGTTCAAGACATTTTGCGAAGAATGGCGTATTCAGCACCTTCACTCGTCAGTCGCACACCCCCAAACCAACGGAGAAACCGAAAACGCGAACAAGACTATCCTTAAGGGAATTAAAAAATCAATCAAAAAAAGACAGGGATCTTGACCAAAAACCGTAGGGCAAATCTTATGGGCGTATCGAACGGCACCAAACGAAGCTACCAAAGAGACCCCCTTTGCCTTTTCATATGGATGTGAGGCCATGGCCCCAGCAGAGATCTCCATAGGTTCACCAAGAGTAAAAAACATAGCACCACGAGAATTGCAGCAAGAAGCCCTAGACGATTTGGAGGAGAGGCGCATAAACATACAAATCATGATGGCCAACTATAGGAACCGCATCACGACATACTTTAACAGAAAAGTTCGAACTCGACAATTCGCCATAGGGGATCTTGTCCTACGAAGGACCGATGCTTCACAGTCAATTGAGGGAAAAGGGAAGCTAGGGAAGAACTGGGAAGGCCCTTACCAAGTGACGAAAATAATGCCCAATGGAGCATACCAACTAAAAGATGCTGAAGGGGCCACGCTCCCTAATAGCTGGAATGTGCAAAACTTGAAAAAGTTTTATCCAGGTGAATAACCAACAAAGGGAAATTCACAGCCTAGGACCATGTCGCAGCAACGTAGGAAGATAAAAGGGCAATGCTCCCTCAACCTTCAAAAATTGCAAAGACAGGTCATCTACCTTACTCCCTAAGAAATCTCTCCTTGTACTAAAGGGCAATGCTCCCTCACTCGAAAATTGTAAAGGTACGTTGCCTCATTATAAATAAATAACACAAGGGCAATGCTCCCCCACCCTTCGGAAGTAGTAACAGCATTCGCAAGGGCAATGCTCCCTCACTCTTTTAATCTGCCTAAACGGAAATCAAGTACAAAGGCAACACTTCCTTACCACTCAAAGACATTAAGAAAGGCATGCATATGAGCCATGAAAAAGATCACACAATGAAGCTAATAACACCAGCCACTTACATTAATAACTTTCAAATATTTACATTGATAACTTTTAAACCTGGGTCATATACCAGGAATACCAACACTACATACATAACCAAGCAGCATCAAAACCAAGCAGCATCAGCCACTATACATACTACGTACATAACTAAGCAGCATCAGCCACTATATATATACTATTGAAACAAAATACGACCAAGGCAAGATGAGTAGGGACTCCAACCGATATGTCAGATACATCTTATGAAATAGCACAAATACATACAAAAATACCTTCATCGGTTGACAGCACTACTCAGAATCGCCAAACTCAAGCTAAACTTGTCTAACCCGAACCCCATAATCTGGGTCCACGATGATCCCATAATCCACCAAATCCTGATAACGGTCACGCCAATTAATACACTTATATGTGTTATGACCCAATTGACTATGGTATAAGCAGGCAGCCCGAGTATAGGTAATGGGATGATTGTAGTTGGGAGCAACTGGTTCCACATAGCGATGCATGAATAGACGACGAAATTCTACGCTTAGAGGATGTCCCGGATCCGAGTAGCTACGCCCATAGGGATGGAGGGCGCAGTGATCCACACGGCTCTACAACCTGACGGTATATGTAAGGAATCCGTACGAAGAGGTCAGGATAAAAAAACAAGGGGTTCTCCGGAGTTGAGGAACCCCAGAGCGAGGTGGTGAAGGAGGAGAGCCAGCAATTGGGGGCGAAGACCTAGCTGCCGAAGAAGGAGGGGGAAGAGCCATAGGAGGATGAGTAAATGAGGTAGTAGGAAAAGACATGGGAAAAGTAGAAGTAAAGGATATGTGGGGGTTAGACATCAGAAAGTGATAGAATGAGCAGGGTGAAAGTGCATTTAATAAAGGGAGACTATTTATAGAAAATGGGAAAGTGATAGAAAAAATGGCCCCACAACACAACAACTGCCGACCTCAAATTACCCACATGAGGACCAATAAACAACCATGAGGGCCAATAAACAAAGGCCTCAGAAGTCAATACAGAGACACAATTCATACATCCATACATATCTCCAATTACAGGAAACAACCAGTAAATAAGTTAAGACATAAGGATGAAACAGCTTTTATCACAAGTTAACGAAGACAATGCCTGAAGGCCAAGGATACATAAACGATTCATAGTTTGAAAACATGGAAACAAAGCGCATCGGCTACCCCTCAGCATGACAACAAACGAACACACACCCATAAGGACATAAAACTAATAGTCATAACAAAGCCAAACTACAACAAACATCAAAATTAACACAGAAAATCCAAAACCAACGGAATCAAAACACATGCTATATCGCTTTCCGCTTCAATCCTCCGACACATGAATCTTGACTAGTAGATTGCATGGAACTCCCTTCACTGCGATGCTTAGCCTCAGCCTTACGCCTTGCCACTTCGGCTGCAGCTTCCCTGAAGGGTTGAATGGCCCGGAAATGTGACAAGTACTGGTGTAACCCTAGTTCCTCAAGCTTGGTCAACGTCAAACCTTTAGTATAAGCCACCATGTGCTTCTCATGCTCTTCCACCCTAGCTGCCAAGCTCTTCTCTCATTCTTCAAACTTAAGCTTTACGGCAGCCACCTCCTCCCTAAGAAGTCGGCAATAATCCTCCATACTAGACTTCTCTTTCTCTAAAACAAGCACTCGATCCTCCCACACGGAAAGGTCTCGGTGCAAAGCTTCTATCTCCCGATTTAACCTATCAATCTCACGGTTCAACCCGTCCACCTCCAAGCGATAACCATCATTTATCCTCACCAACTCCCCAACCCTCCGACGAGCGTCATCGAGATCGCGTCACAAGATACCCATACGCTCACATGAATCCCCCAAAATGCCAATAGCATCCGCCAAAACACGAACCATCAACTCTACCATACACTTAGCAGGTTCCCCAATACAGCCGGAAATCACTAAATCAGTCATCTCCCTCAAAAAAGCCGCCACGCCCCCACCGGAAGGAGGCTGAAAACCATGAACAAAAGATGGCACCTGGAAAAACAAAAACAATGATAAGAACGAACTTCCTAGATAACATTCCGCAAAACCATAAAATAGTCACAATAACAATAAAATTAAAGACCCAAACTTGTAAAATTATGCTTAATTAATTACAATTGGACTAGTGGACTCCAACCTCGAACACATAATCACGTTGACTGATACTCTTTTATTAACATACTTTTCATATCTCCAATTAAAGTTGGTAACAACTATTTACACAAAATGTAAACACAAACTCAAGTGAGCCTCATCCTAATTTGATCTACTTTCAAAGTAAAACTATTTTATTTTGATACCGAATCATTCAAATTCAAAAGCGGCTCAGCTTCACTAGGCCCATCGTAATAGCCACCATGCCCTTCCCCCTGGTTGGAAGCCAAACAATCACCAGCCATGCGACAATCAGGGTCGGAAACAAAGGCACCAAGCCAGGCCGATGCTGCGGGTTGATCGTCAACAGAATAATCCACAAAATTAAGAGCCAAATCAAACACTAAAGGAGCACTATCATGAACAAGAACATAATCAACATCCGAGCCAGCCCTTAAGTTTGGAAGGTCCGCAGCAAAACTATGGAAATCACTCCCATCTGCCATACCTACAACAAGCACAAAGACCAACCATCAAAAACAGAGAACCATAACAAGTCAACATAAATACAGCAAAACAACAAAAACATGCACACACGAAGCCAAAAAGAAAAACCAACACCAACATCAATCTGCCTTACTTGAACACTTAGCGATAGTAACTGAGACAGCCTCCTAATCCGTAATTTCCTCACGAGACACGCTAATACCCTTCAACCACCTATCCAACTCCTTTTGATCGAAACCTTCAAAATACGCCATCCGCCAAAACCAATTTACATAACAACCAGACGATAAGAACTTTGCGATGGCTCGGGTCATGTTCATGGACTGTGGAGCACTTCTCTTTAGAGATAAAACTTTCAACACCTTCGCCTCATACTCACAGAACTTCCGAGGCGGCCCCCAAGAAGCAGGATCCTCGGCATCCTCGTTCCATCTCGTCGGAAAAGGGAAATTACATGGAGACATCAAAACAAAAAACTTAGATTTTCAATTAGGAGTGCGTTTGCCATCATGAGTCACTAACGTTTTCCCCTTCGGTGTGAAGCTATAATGCTCGGTACGATAATGTCATCGAACATTATACAAACACCGGAAAACAACACCTGTCAAACACATCCCCAGTTTTCGGCACATCCAATAAACTCCAACAAGTTGCTTCCACCAGCTAGGATGAACTTGTGTCGGACAAAGATTGAATTCTCGCAACACTTCTACAAAAAATGGAAGCAGGGGAAAACGCAAACCACCCACAAGTTGCTGCTCATACACAATTACCTTATCCAAGCCTAAGAACGTGTCACCCCTATGACTAGGATCACAACAAATCAGTACATATGGATGGCTGATCCGATAAGCCAAGGAAATATCGAGAAGATCTTCCGGTACAAGGACAGAATGAATATTTCCGAGAAGATAACTTTTCAACTTTGGGGGACGAACTACTGAACCCACACTCATCTGACGAGACAGATCCGAGGCCCGAACCCGCTTATAAAAACTAAGCCATAAGGTGCCAACTTGACTCAAATCAGTAAGACGACCACCGAAATCGAATTTTCGACAAAAAAAATCAAAACCTTCAAAAACCAACCTCTGCTCAGAAGCATGATCGCTGCCGACCAAAGAACGATCAACCCTCTCTGAGCCGCTCAATGAACCATGGCCATGGCTCTCGGAAGTACCAACCGATTCAGAGTAATCATCCCCCAAGCCGCTGTCACTACTTTCAGATCCACTACCCGAATCGTCCTCCCCACTCTCAGAATTATATTCTCTCATGACTCAAAATCTAACCTTTATAGACTCGCAACAAATAAGAACGACAAAAATGAAAAAGAACAGAAGAAAGGAAAAGAGCGCACCTGGTCTGCAGAAGTAGAAAAGCCATGCAACAAATGCCCATATCTCAAAGTCAAATAAATTGAATATGAAAAGCTACAGTAAAAACCAACACTGCCCACCACAAATTTCCCTAACCTCTTTCTTTTTTAAATATATATGTCTTACATCTACATCATAGGGGAAACGTACTCTGCAAAAGGTCAGCCGAAAATATTGAAATAATTTCAAATATCAATACTGATCGAAAAGACCCAGCCTAATAATTGCAATAGGCAAATAATTTTTTAAATAAAAAATTGTCAACATACAAATAGATTAATTATAAATTCAAACATGAAAGTAATACACAATAACACATAAATATATTATTCACAAAATCAAGAGGGGGGACAAGTGGTAGGACACCCAATAATAGACCCAGCCCAATAATTACAATGGACCCAAAACAAAGGTCGGCCCAAATAAAGACACACAAGTATATATAAGCAAACTCATCACTATAAAAGACACAGAAAAGGAATAGAAGAGCGTTGTACACACGGACAGAACGTCCGATTAACCGAACGGAGCGACCTCACCGCACCACATAGTCTAATACATTTAACATTATTCAATTTATTTTTTTCCTATTCTACGTCATTCTGCGATCAAAAACCACATTAGAAATGTGACATTTTATAGCATGTGTGTTAAAATTAAATAGTGCTTCATGAAGAAAAGTTAAGTATACCAAATTTTGATTCTCTATGTTTGAATTTTAAAATTTTCAAAATTATTTGAAAGCTTCCATCTGGCGGAAAATAATTCCAATACTTTAAATTATTTATTTTAATGGTATATGGACATTGAAGGGCTTAGAGGGGCTCAATCGGGATGTTAAAGTTAGTTTTCAGAGAGGGAAAGGGGTATGAAGATGATAAGTGAGAGAAAGTAGTTACCCCGCACTATATGGCTGAGTGCCATGTATAATTATGGGGGTGAATGAGCTGACATAACTATCTCTATCAAGGTTTCCTCCACATGTTGGGTCGAGGCCGGGATTAAACCATTAATAAATGAACACCTCTTAATGGGCTTGGTGGGCCATTAAGCCAATATTATGGGTTCCATCTATAACTTGAGAAAACTTTTACACTTTCAAAATTTTGATATCAGAGTTGGTTAGTTAGTTAAATATGTAATATATAGAATATATAGGAGAGTGGTTAGTAATTTCATATGTAAAAGCTGTTTAAAGCCGATGGTAAGGCTGAACATAATTAACTTTTTCTGATCATCTTCTTCTCTCTAGTTTTACAATTCTCTGTACCTTTCTCTCTCTAGTTCTTTAATGGAAGTTTTATCATTTATTCTATCTCTTTTTATTTCGTTTATAATCTTCATATGGTATCAGAGCATATCTTCGTTTAGCTTCCGTGAATTCCGATTTGTTCATTCTCTATTTTCTTCTATGTTTTATTCTCTAATATAAAATCAAAATTCAATGGCAAACCGAAATAGGGATAGGGTTAACAAGAACAACCCATTTTACTTGCATCCTAGAGAGAATCCTGCTCTGATTTTGGTTTCTCCTTTAGACCAATCAAATTACCATCCATGGGCGAGAAGCATGCGAATGGCACTGATATCAAAGAATAAACTTAAATTTATGGATTGGACTATACAAAAGCCTAATGTGACGAATCCTAATTTCAGTTCTTGGTGAAGGTGTAATAACATGGTTCTTTCTTGGATCTTGAAGTCTCTTAGTCCGTCAGTTGCTCAAACTGTCATAGCTTTTGATATAGCAGAGTCGCTTTGGAAGAATTTAAAGGAGTGGTTTGCACAAGCAGATGTATGTTGCATAGCAGATCTTCAAATTGAAATTTTCACTATTGTCGAGGTAATAAAATAATCACAGATTACTTTGCTTTTCTACAAATCTTGTGGGATGAATTTACTAGTTTGAATCATGTTCCTCTTTGCACTTGTGATGGTTGTTTATGTAATGTTGGAGCTTCGATTAGGAAAAAAAAACAAGAAAGCAATTTGGTTATTTGTTTTCTGAAAGGTCTTAATTCTTCTTTTTCAAATCTTAAGTCACAAAAAATAGCAATGGTACCTTTACCCTCGATGAATAAAGTATTCTCTCTTCATCTGCAATATGAAAGAGAGTTTATTGTTTTTGAAAAAGAGGTTTACATTTAAAATTTTGCTGCATTTGCAAAGAAAGGTTTTGATAGTGGTAATCAGTTTTATAACAAAGGAAATCAACACAACAATGGTAGTTCGTATGGAAATCATAATTGGGGAAATCAATTTGGTAGTGGTCAATTCATAAGAAATCAAGGTTTCCAGCAATTACAGAAGAAAGGTCTTTGTTCTTTTTGTAATGTTAACCATTTAGTTGTCAATTGTTGGGAGAAGAATGGGTATCCCTCAAATT
>CAOJBI012217347.1:0-15474 GCA_948277035.1 Euphorbia corollata
CTCATTATAGAACAAACATAACCTCTTTAATCCACTAAACCTCGTGCTACCTAAATTAGGTAGCATCATCTTCAGGCTTGGGTTCATCTTTCACTTTCGGAGGGGCTGAAGGCGATGGAGTGCCTTCCACACCCATTTCAGCCCTGAGATCATTGATGCTCTGCTCTAATTCATTGATCCTGCTTCCCATTTCATCAAGTGCATTTGGAGTCAAGGAAAAATCGATCAAATTCCCACACAAGTGCAGTTGTTAACCATCTGGACAGCATACTTATTTCAAAAGTTTACCAGTGAGTGTCTCATTAGATACATTACCACATTACACCATAAAACTCAGTGATATTAGTGGTATCATTTATGTGTGACTAAAGTCCTACTAAATGATATCATTTATGTGATGTTAAGGAAGGTTGATTATGTGAATACTACTCTAAATTTACTGTATCAGTCCTCATCGATGCTTAGGAAAAGAAACAAAATGATTGGATGTCCTTACTGTCAAAGAGTGTAAAACTACCACCCCGAGTTAGCAATTTTAACTTTTAAGCAACTTTGATAATGATGGAACTCATTCAGATGATTTCCCCATTAGCAAATGAAATAAGAGAAGGATATTCTTTGTAATGATGGAATCCGACATTGTCTGGAACCTGGATTGCTACAAAATACATCAAGCATCGAGTCAACACATAACTTTCTTATGGTTTTGGTAACTTTTGTAAAAACCATTCAACAACAAACTTACCATCTGTTGAAGTAGATTTTGTACCTGCAGAAAAGCCAAAAAAACAATTCAGCAAATGTTATTTGCACTAAAATTTGGACAAGACAATAGTTCATTTAAATTAAAGAATTGAAATCATGACTATTATCTAACTCTATTAAGGCAACAATCAAGGAAAACAAAAAAAGGAAAGAATACAAGCCTCAGCCAGCTAGATCATCATGAATAGCTGGTGGGCAGATCAAATTACAGGTACACGAACACTATTAATGTATCAAGCTATGGAAAAAAACACCACTGGATTGACAAACTACATCTAATACCTAAATGGCATTATAATGATAACCAAACAATTCTTTATGAGTTAGTATACTCCCAATAGGTATGGCAAAAAGAACTTCATAGCTCATTTCTTACCTTCTCTTATTTACAACTTAAGGGAAGCATTTCTGAAATTGTTCGAAATGAATCACATGGAAAATAATAATAATATCATCTTTGAAGGTGTCTTCAGGAACTTACAAAGGCAGTCATATCAGAAGTACTCTGCTTTGGATCTTCAGCATCATGCCCGTCCTGCAGAACAGTAGTACCAGACAATCAGATTGGCAGCATAAACTGACACCATATCAAAACATAAACTACAGAATAAGAAGGTTAGCCGCGTAATTGGATGGAGAAGAAAGGAGGCATTCATGGCCAATGATAGGTTAAAGACTTAACGTAGTACAAAAGTTTTCTTTTTTATAGAATTCAAGAGTGTATATACGCTGTCAGCAAATAAAGCTGAAACACTTTGCCTGTTTGCTAGATATTATAAATGGAGCTTCATTTAAAAGAAAAATAATCCAAGACCAGACACATATATAATATACCATTACATATAAAAATGTAATCAACAATATCATTGAGTTCAAAATCACAAGCAATTTCAACTAATCATATCCAAATTCGACGAATCATGAGATCATCAAAGCTCAATAATGAATGGTTGCAGGCAAAGGGAGAAATGCAAAACCAAATCACACTGACCACAAAAGCAATAAAAATACGGACAAAAAGAGAAACCAGTAGATCTCAAATAGTCCATTTCCTCTTTGAATACACGCAGAAACTGCGGCAAATTGAGTACATCTACAAACCCTTCCGCAGAATAGAAAAATTCAGAAATGACGATGAAATCATTTTCAACAAAACACATCAGGAAATTTCTGAAACATATAATTAAACTCGAACAAACAAATTGAAAATGAATTGCATCCAACCAAACAAATCAAATACACCTAAACAGATCTTACCAAAAAAAAAAAAAAAAAGAAACCTAAACAGATAAATGTCCACAAATGCGAGCCAGTTTAATGGTGTTGAAACATCGTCCCGTATATTTTACTAAGAGAGGAAATTAAGAGCATATTTACCATTTCAAGATTTCTTGAGGTGATCTGCAATGAAAGATAGAGTGAGCGATGCAGAGAAAAAACAAGCGTGGTCTCTGCGGAGAGAAGTAGGGAACGGATATTTTGTAGTTAAGACTGCTTAATTACAGATTTGACCTCCCATGCTTGATATTTAGACCTGTTATATGGGGACCAAACGGGGTTCGAGCCGAAGAGCCTACAACACGTGTTATCTATGACACGAACGGTAACTTCATCTTTTTAATTTAATTTATTCAAAATATAAATAACAAAAGCAATTTATTTTTTTCTTTTTCACTAGAAGTCCTTCATTTAGATTCTAATATATATTCTTTTCCAACACTTAGTTTAGTTTTTTTGTTTTTCTCTTTTCATATATAATAAAATTCTAATATATATCAAGCAGCTAAAATTTGTCTGCATTCGTTTCTGCTCCAACACTGCAGACATTAAAATATGAACGATATTTGTCACCTCAATTCATAAGTGACGACGATAAGTAAACTTACGTTCTTGCATTTACTTCGATAAGAATCAATGATTGAAAATCCGGGAACTAGAAATCGATCTCCGATCAGATTCAGAATGATAAACAAAGCAAAGAAATAAATGGATTAACCTTTAATAAATAACTTTTTTCACTATTCTCCATCTCAATTCCGATTTAAATGAATTGACGATCTTTCACGTCCAAAATGGTATCAGTAAAATCGCATAACAAATCAAATGAAAACCGATCCAATTCCCCTCGAATCACAAATTAACTACTAGGTAGGCTTGAGTTCAGATTTTTACATGAATCTCGAGTTCATCTGTAAATTTTTTGATTTCGGATTTTGATGAAAATATGTTTTTAAACTCGAACAATGAAAGTCGACTGGATAAATAACCTAAAATACATAGTAAATATTATCAGAGTGTTTCTTCAAACATTTCATTTTCAATTTATTTATTAAAAAATATTTTTAAAAAAATTTTAACTTAAAAATCAATCTCATAAATGACTTTATTGTTTTATTTTAATTTGAAAATAAAAAATAAGACGGATATTTTAAAATATCTTATAAATGATCAGGTAATAAAAATAAGCCCGGGGAAAGGGAAAATACCCCTCTATCGCGCATCCCCTTGTGTTACGCATATTAAGCAATAAGCATATAGTCGTATACCATAAATTTCAGTTATTTCATATAACAATAGTCCATCTCAGCTTCTTCGCAGAGGACTGATTGCAGGCTCCCTTTCTCCTTCCCCCTTCACCCTCAAAGCCACTCGAGTCTCTCCGCGCGCCTCTCTCCATTTCCATTGTCAAATTAGAGGTATATTGCGCTCTTTTTATCGATCCCGGTAACAACGGGCAGAATATAGTTGCGTGAGCTGGGGTTGCAAAGCACCACCCAAAACACCTAACTCAGCTTGTTATCTCTAGGTGGAGGTACGCCTGGAACAGCCTCTGTTGTTCTAAGGTTGGGATCTGGCGGCTGGGGGTGCAAACAAGCTGATGCACCCCTTTTCACCTGCATTTTACTCTTTTTTGGGAATTTTTAGGTCTAGATAGAGAATAGCTATTCTGAAGAGTTAAGTAATTGAATAATATCTTTGTTCGGAGAAGGATGAAAAAATGGTGTTTTGTCCAGAAAGTTCCATATGTTGTAAAGAATTTACTGCTATTTTGGTTTTTCAAAGACTGATTCTGCTGTACAAGCTTGTAGTTTTAAATCTTTGGTCTAATATGACTGCTATAATCAGCATTTTTGTGTTCTTTGGTACTTTTTTTGTTCTCGCATCTGTTCTTACGAGTTGGAACTTCTTTTTCAGATGGGCGACAGTTCTGATGAAATGTCTGACATTAGTGAGTCAGATATTGAGGAGTACTTTCAGAAGCCATACGAGGACTTGAAATCTGGGAAATACAAAGTAAAGGTGAATGGCTTCTTCAGGTGTCCATTCTGTGTCTTTAAGAGAAAGCAGGATTATATTTTCAAAGACTTGCTTCAACATGCAACTGGAGTTGGTAAGGGTTCTGCCAATAGGAAAGGAAAACAAAAGGCAAACCATGTTGCCTTGGCTAAGTACTTGAAAGAACTAGTCGATGGAGTAGAGCCTAGTCAAATGCCACCTGCCCCACGAGCAGTCAATCCAACTCCGCAAAATATGGACGTTTATGTTTGGCCTTGGATGGGAGTTGTTGTTAACATAGGGAGGGAACCAAATGATAGCAAATCTCTACTTGACAGTGCTTACTGGTTAAAGAAGTTTGAGAAGTATAAGCCTTTGGAAGTCCGTACTTTTTGGGACGATTCTGAGCAAATTGGACAGGCTGTGTTGAAGTTTAACAACGATTGGAATGGTTTGAAAAATTCAACTGATTTTGAAAAATATTTCGAGACATTGCATCATGGGAGAAGCAATTGGATGGATAACAAACCAGACCCTGGCTCAAGTGTATATGGATGGTGTGCTCGAGCTGTTGATTATGATTCTGAGGGTCCAATAGGCGAGTATCTTCGAAGAGAAGGGAAGTTGAGGACTATTTCAGACATTGTTCAAGAAACAACTCAAAGCAAAAATGTAGTAGTTGCGCACCTGGCCAATGAGATCGACCAGACAAATGAAAATCTGGATCGTCTCCAATACAAGTACAATGAGAAAGCCATGAATATGACTCGGATGCTTGAAGAGAAAGATAGACTGCACTATGCTTTTGTAGAAGGTTTGTCGTCTCTTTATTATCATTGCAACTTCTATTATCAAAAGTATAGTTTTGGCTGCTTTGGCTAAATAGCTGTTTTCATGCGTGCATTTTTAGATGGTTATGTTATAGTTTCTTTTGCAACAAAAGAAGTGATCTTCAGGCAAAGGTTCTAATGTTTACATGTGGTGGTGGCATTTCGCACTAGTTGAACCAAGTTGTTCATAGATTGCTTTGTTTATGCATGATTTTGACTTTGATCTGCTTGTTGACTGTTTACAAGGCCATTTTTTTGAACCACAAAAAGTTTAACGGCAATTTCCAGGCTGCTTTTATCATTTTTAAATGCTAAATGCTTTAAATAAGCTTACTGAGATTACAGATTTATCCATTATGCCATTATGCCATTAATTTGAATTTATGGTTCAACAATTTTCATATGGGATGATGTTACACGACAATTTTGAATTGTTCATTAGAAACAAGGAAGATGCAGCGGCTCGCTCGTGATAATGTCCTTAGAATCCTAGAAGAGCAGCAACTTTTGAACGATGAGCTGGAGTTTAAGAAGAGGAAAATTGACAACTGGAGCAAAGAATTGAATAGACGTGAAGCATTGACTGAGCGTGAGAGACAGAAACTAGATGAAGAGAAAAAAAAGGTAACCGAAACCACCAACCGACTCTGCTCTAAGAAATTTAAAACATTCAATATACATTGACTATAGTTAACCTGTCTATTTTAACTTGTTTCCACGTATTATGCTATTTATTGGATTTCTGGCTCTTGCTTTATTTTTTGCTCAAATACAACAAAATTTCCATGCCTGAGAATCTAATAGCTAGAAAAATTGACATGGCTTGAATGTGTAAAATGCTTTATTTTATGGACTGCTTTCTTGTTTTGATTTACTTACCTGTGTCTTGTGGTGTAATAACTCAGTCTTTTGTTGTTTCAGAATGATGATAGAAACAATTCGCTCCAACTGGCGTCTATGGAACAAAAAAGGGCTGATGAGAATGTCCTTAGACTGATTGAGGAGCAAAAAGTGAGCTACTAATTGCAAATAATTGTGGCATTTTTGCTGCTCTTTTCTGTGTTAGTATGTGTTTCTCTTACTGATGGAAATTTGTAAACTATCAGAGGGAGAAAGAAGATGCCCTGAAGGAGATCCTTGAGCTGGAGAAGAGGTGTGATGCTAAACAAAAGTTGGAGATGGAAATACAAGAGCTGAAAGGACAGTTACAGGTGATGAATCATCTTGGAAACAAAGATGATGCAGCTGTACAAAAGAAAATGAAAGAAATGACTGATGAACTAGAGCAGAAGATAGAGGAAATGACTTCTGTGGAAGAACTGAATCAAACACTTATTGTGAAAGAGCGCCAGAGCAATGATGAGCTGCAAGAAGCTCGGAAAGAATTGATTGCGGTATTCTTCTCTTTCCTTTGTTTTTTTAACTCCCACGCTAAAATGTCAAATCATCATCTTGTCTTGCGTAAGGATATTGGAATTTACCACCCCACCCCCCTCTACTGTAACTAACTAACTATTAACTGATTCTGCTCAGTTGCATAATCAATGGGAATAGAGTCTAGCAATCAATCAAAGTAATGATAGACATTTCATATGGATCAAAACAGTATTGTAAAGCAGCATTAGTGATTAGACGTCAATTTTTAGCTTGTAATAGGCCTTTTCATGTACTTATAATCATTACTTCTAGATTGAGAAGAGAGAATGAAAATGGGATTTGTTTTTATCTTAATGCGAAATGCCACCATAAGAGAGATTAAGAACCCACAAGCTTTTGCTGTTAGCTGGAATTCACATACTTGAAGTTCAAAGCCAAGACTTTGACATTGGAACCCAAGGTAAGGCTTGCACTATTGCTTGTATCCCACTAATTAGACTTTACCATTATGGCCTGATTAGATTGAGTTGTCACTAGTGCTTGTCTCCCTAATATGCACCAAATTGAGGGCAAGGCTGTAAACTACTGCATATTTGATGAAGGACAAGAAGTTAAATCAGAAGTCGAGAACTAGTTGAGATAGGAGATTCAGATGTAGGAGATCATTTCAAATATAAAGAATTGAAGAAGATTTCTAAACTATAGTTTGTTTGTCTGTTTTTTGTTTGAGTATAATGCTAAAACAGTTCTCCTCTCAGTCACGTTGGTTGCTTTTTGTTGGCAAACTGACTACTTGGGGCAACAAGAACTGAATTGTTTTGATACAAAATATATACTGTCAAATTTGGCCTTGTCATCTACGCTCTTTTTTGAACTTTAGTCCACCTACTTGAAGTGTTCCAGATTTGTCTATTATTGTGGATTACCACTTTGTGTATTGAGATGAAGTTTTGGTCTTCACATTTACAAGGTTATTTAAATAGCCTAAAGATGGTCATGGCTACAATTGCTGCAATATATACTGAATTTTTCACTCTAACTATACTTGCGTTGCTGTTTATGCTATACTTTGTTGTCTAATCTCTACTGAGTAGTGATGAACATTTACATCCTGTCATTACACATCTCTCTGCCTGATGTATTTTCCCTGTTAACCTTTTTTTTCACGATTCATATGACTAATCAATCAGGAGACAATTCCTCTAAACTTGTGTTTTTCTTGTTCAGGGTCTGGGTGACACACTGAATGCTACAGTAAGAACTAATATAGGTATAAAAAGAATGGGCGAAATTGACCAAAAGCCTTTTCTCGAAACATGCAAGCAAAAATACCCGCTGGAGGAAGCTCAAGTTCAGGCCTCCACACTATGCTCATTGTGGCAGGAGAACTTGAAAAATCCAGAATGGCATCCATTCAAGATCATAACCGACATTGATCGGAAGACACTGGTAAAAAAGAATTCATTATGGCCTTTTAATCTGAGCTTTATTCGTTCCGTGAAGAATGGAAAACCTATCAAAGTATAATTTGATGAAGCAGGAGATAATTGACGAAGAAGACGAAAAGCTTAGCAATTTGAAGCAAGAGTGGGGAGAGGAGATTTATAAGGCAGTTGTCACAGCTTTGAAGGAGTTAAACGAGTATAATCCTAGTGGAAGATACACAGTTCCTGAGCTATGGAACTTCAAAGAAGGGAGAAAAGCCACGCTGAAGGAGGTGATTGCATATGTGGTCAAGCAAATCAAATCACACAAACGGAAGAGATGAGGATGTGGCTGTATCTTTAGATGAAATGGAACATCAAACTGGAATTGGTGAGTTGATGTCTGAACAAACTTTTGTACATATTAGGAAGATGAGTTTTAATTCCAGGGTCTGTGGCAGTATGCAGGATAGTTGAGGTCTTATTAATGGAGCAGTAAATATGATCAAGTTTTTATATTTATGAGAACATTGCACTGCCAGTTTGCTATTATTTATGTGGCCAAGTTCTGGTTGAGACTTTTTATAATTGTTGTTGGCTTAAAATCGTTCATGATATACGAACTTTACCTTTACTAACATAATGGTGCATGAATTTCAAAACTTGACATTAAGGTATACGAACTTATATTTTTACTAACATAATAGTCAAAATTATTGTTTTGGTTTCAAAATAATGGTGTTACGTTAAGTATTTGTGTTCGTTTTTATCTGAATTTTTGCGAGATGACTAATAAAAATACAATACACGTCAGTCATAAATTTTGTAATTTTTTGAATAGTGTAACTATTTTTTTTAATTAAATTGTGATAACGAACTTTAAAAATTCATAAAAAATAAAAAAAATATCCAAAAATTACACGTATAATTTTAAAATAATAAGGTTAAATTATTAGAATATTGAATTGTTTAAAATACTTAACGTAACCGCATTATTTTGAAACCAAAATAATAATTTTGACCATTATGTTAGTAAAAACATAAGTTCGTATATCTTAATGTATGCACCATTATGTTAGTAAAGCTAAAGTTCGTATAATATGGATGATTTTAAGCCATGTTTAAAATGATATAAAAGTACACCATTATAATCAAAATTACCGTATACCATAAACGTTGGGGTTAAATCTCTTCTAAAATGGGTAAAATTTCACTTCTACTAATGCCCTTTTCATCTTCAACCTAATTTTATTTTTGCCGATGCTCACCATTTTCCTTAACCTCGGGGGGTTGAATCCTCTTTCACTTATTCAATTCTAAAGAAGTTTGTACGTTCCTTTATAATTAAACTCGATTCCTCGTCAATGAACTTGGTTTTGATTTTGCCCAAAGTAATATCATCGGGAATTCGGAGAACCCATCAATGAGCATGTCCTTGATTATCAGATTGGAAGAGAGGGCCATCTAATTTATGCTATATTGGAGATTGGAACAGGAATTGATATAATTTATTATGTGGGTGGTCTTAAATTCCAATTCTAGCTTCATTTTTAAGTTGCGTTCATTATTTTCTATGAAATGTTTCAATGGGATTGAGAAATGAGAAACAGAGAAAAATATTCAAAGAAATGAAAAAGAATTGGAAAACAACGGTGCTGGGGTTTGGTAAGTGCGAACCAGAGAAACACATATAGATTGATTTTCTTTAAATAAAGTGAGAAAATTGCAGGAAATTCATCCAAAAGAGAAGAAAAGGTTGAAGACGTGAGGTCATTGTTGGAATAGAAAATATTGCCCTCTTCTTTTTTTTTTCGGAATAGAAAAGATCGTAGGCGATATTTTAAGGAGGTAAAATGTATTTTTTAAGTAAACAATAGATCATAATGTCATTAATATTTTAGTTTAGTAAAATGTTAGTGAAATGATAAATTCATATATTTTTTCTTAAATTCATATATCATTATGTTAGTGAAGATACAATTCGTGCATCGTAATGATTTTAAATCTAAACATTTCATAGCAACTTGATAAAATTTATTTTCTGGGAAATTTTTGTTGATAAATTCAGTATTACATATTTTATACATACATATGAAATCGATTTATGCATTCATAGTTTCTTTTAAATTATTATGAGTCGATTACATAATAACAACAATCGTGAAGGGTTGATTCATGAACTTGTTAACTCGTACTGTATGAATTTCAGAGCTTCCATGCACACAATATTTGAAAATCTATGAATCATTGGTCCATTGATAATTTTTCTTTTTTCTTAGTGGACTTAGGTTCTATAGTGCATTTGATTAAATCATATATATATATATATATATATATATATATATATATATATTTCAGTTTTTTCGAAAATTTAAACAGTTGTGTTTACGAAAATTTTCAGTCTATTTATTAATATTCTAACCTGAAATTTTTACGATTTTGACCATTAAGTTAAGACATTATTTAAACAAATATGCATTAAGAGTGTCAATTTCTGATATAAAATTTTGCTCTAAACACTGGAAAGTTATATGGCAGTTCACTCTCATTCTCCCAAATCAAATAATTAACTTAATATGATTCATTAATTAAGGGTGCATAATTAATTTTTATCTTAAAATATTAATTATTTCTTTAAAAAAATATCAAGAACCAGAATATTTACTAAGCAATCAATATTACTTAGTTTGTTTCCACCATTAAATGAAATCACACTCCACTTATCCGCGCTGAGCAAATAGCGGTTACAAAAGTGGCCTTGGCCTTTTATAGTACATTTAGATAAATATAATTGCCAGTCAAGTCATATTATAAAATTATTTTCATTTTTTTACTAATAATTCATAGTAATATTATACATATATATAACAAGTTTAGAAGGGGTAAATTTAACATAAACTGTTCTCAATTTTTTACTTTTGGTACTTTTTCAATAATTACTTCAACTATAAAATTATTCCATATTAATTTATTTTATTTCATAGTGTTTGTAATTATCATTCTGGCATCCTGCAACCATATGAATTGCTCAATTAAATATAAACTTGAATTAAATATTTAAAATTTTTTCAGTACAAATTGTTTTCGAAATTTGGTTAATTCACTAGTTGATGAATGTATCAAAACAAACTTCATATAAACTATCCAATCTCGCATAAAACAATAGTGAATATTTAAATTTATTGTTTGATATTGTGGTTGTCATTATTTATAAATAATAACTGCTATTAAAAGCAGTTACTCCCTCCCCTTTTTTCAATATATCCATCTTTTTTCCCTTAAAAAATTGAAAATATTTGTAATTTTTCATTTTCAGTACATATATTTACATCTCTTTAATCTTTTGCCCTTGTTTAATGCACTATGAAAAATGTCAAAAAGAAAATAAAGAGTATTAACATTCCTAGGGGTATTAACAAATTTTCATAAATGACAGATAATTGAAAAAAGGATGAAGTATTTAATAAACGACAAATTACATTTTATATACTTCATCAAGGTAAGATTGTTTAAGGTGATAAAAATACTTATGTATAACTCTTTATTTTCTTTTTTGTTATTTACAATAATGCATTGGATAAGAGCAAATGACATATATATTTCAAGAAATTTCAAAAGACAAAAAAAAAAAATGTTGAAAAAGGGAAGCAGTTTGAAAAGCACAGAAATTAATATTGTCAAATTCCCATTTAACAAAAGTTACTAGTAGCATTTTAGTTTGAGCTTATGACGTGTGAAATACTGAAAATATTAGAATTCAATCACTATTTGTTTCAAAAATAAAGTAGTTTTGGCAATTCCTAAATTCCTTTTTAGGGTTTCAAACAATAATATTCCTTCCCCATTTCCCTCTTCCTCTTTCTCTCTACCCTATTCCAACGGCTTCCAAGTCCAAAATCAAACCCCTCACAGTACTCTCACTATTCCTAATCACAACAATCCCCATAGCCCTAACCATAACCTAATCTCACGAATCCCACGTTCAATCCAACAATTCGAAGCCCAGCCAAAACCATCATGGTTCCCTTCTGCAACCGCAATCCACTTTGCCGAGGCTAGCTCAACCCTGCTCTTGAGCCTAGCTGCCCGGCTTGTTTACTGCAATGGCGGGTTGAGGCTCGACGCAAGAATTGCGTTTCTATCTACTTCAAATCACTGTAAGCATAATCTGGAATCCTATTGTGCTCAAAGCTGGAGAGCCCTTGCATTGGTCTGGTTTTCTGTTTTCTCAATTTTATGTCTGTCTTGTTTTGTTCTATTTAAGTTTCGATCGAGATTGGTTGTTTTGCCTTGTGTACTGTGGGCATGGATTCTCATTTTTCTTACTTATTTTTCTTGCCGGAGATTGCACGGATTATTTTGGGGATTGTCATAGTCAAGGTATATGTGATGGGTTTTGGAATGATAGGGTTGAACTTTGATATTATGATCTGTTAGATATGTTTTTTAGGTTGTAATTGTTGTTTGATGTTGGGTAGTTAATGGAGATTCTGTTATTCAGATTTCTTGTCGTTTGGTTTATTCGTTCTGAATCAAATTAGTGGCAACTTTTTTCGTAAAAAGATAGAGCCTTAGCGGCTAAGCAACTGCGAAGCGAGGAAACGAAACATTCTGAGAGATTTTCGAGCAGAAGTGAAGTTGAACTCGGCATATGATGCAATGGTGACCATAACATATAATTCAGTATTCTCACTATGCCCGTAATTTTCCTATATCACTCGTCTCAAGCTATGGATCAACGATTTAAAACACGCCATAATCCCGCTTTGGCAATCGAACAAGCTATAATGTTTCTACCACATCGTATTTATCAACCATTTACCTTGTTCATCACATAAAATACCAACCGCAAATGCTCTGAAGTTTGGTCCTCGAACGGAACCATCCGATTTCACCGTTACCCACCTCAATTTTATTATGTTCGTTTATTGATGATCAGCCGTTTAAGACTCCTTTCGCTTTTAATATTTTTCCCTCTTTCCATACACACATTTACAAAAATTTAACTTGAGCGCAAACTTTGTAGCACTGTTTTATGGCCCGTAGATTTATAACATATATTTGATAGTACTTTTCCCATCTAACACGTAAGTTTGCTACTACCTCAATTGCATAAGTGTCACGATTTTTTTTAAAAGGTAGTCATAAGTTGTATAAAATGCATTTAGATCCTGAATGTGAAGAGCTAAAAACCAATCCTAACCAAATAATCTAAACTAGGAGCAACAACTATTATACAATGATTAAGGAAAATAGTATAAATTTATAATATGTTAGGAAACATTCAATCCAGGGGTTAGAGATTTTTCCACGATATATAATGTAAACATAAGTATGGATATTTTTTAAAAGTTAAATTTTTTAAGAATGTTAAATCAAACTTTGTGGTTGAGTATCTATAAGTAAAGTTGAACTCATATGACACGATAATAAATAATTTTGTAATGAACTCAACACTCTTCTGAGTATGTTATTTTCAGTTAATTTGGGTATGAACACGAATGAAAAACTTTCATAGGCCAATGGCCACAAAAGAAAATCATCGACGGGACAAATTTCGGTGAGACGATAATCACTTATATATTCACACTCGATCATTTACAGAACTTAATTAGTTATAGTTATATATTCACACTCGATCACTTTCATAGCAATTTTTATTGCGATTTATTTCAAAATAACTAGTCATCGAATTACTTAATGATTTATTGAGCAAGAACTAGTATAGCCTAAAGTAATTTAATTGAATCATTTAAATTATTTCAAAATATTACATCATATCTCTTCCCATTAGTTTAATAACATACAATCCCTTGTATCCCTGCCAATAGAGGCTTTAAGCTCAATCAATGGACACTAACAATATTACTTTTAATTAAAATATTCCCATTAAAAATTAATTAGAAGCAACGAAATGAACACTGAATCAAACTTCAAGTAAATGAAAAAAAAAAAAAATAAGTTGCATCAAATGTGAATTATTGACTAAATTGTTGTAACTTGAAAACTGATTATCAGTTTATGTATCCAATGTCCACATATGAAATTGAATTTGTGGTTTCTAGAAATTTTAAATCCAAATAACATTCAGGTACAATTAGAATTTTCTTATTGCTCAAATGTAAGAAAAAGATATAGTAAATTCATTATGTTACAGTATTAGACTGTCCATCATTAAATTATTCTTGAAAGTTTAGTCACATAATTTACTGTTTTTAATTAAATGGATGGTTGAGAACTTTTTGCAAATGTTGTGTTTAATTTTTTCATCAAATAACAGTTTTAAATATTGTTTCATTACGATTAACAAATCGTTATTTGTTTTAATTGTTTCACATACAAAAAGTTATTAAAAAATACATACATGCAACTACAACAACAAACAAATTAATAACATTAACAGCCGTTAACTGTCAATGGATTGAATAGCAAAGTTTGTTAATTGTAGATGTAATGAATCTAAGGCCCGTTCTTTTGGACTACAATTCAATTAAGTTCAGTTAAGTTAAGTTCAGTTAAGTTCAGGTGTATGTAGTTATAAATTTACACTGAAATAAGTTCAGTTCAGTTAAGTTCAATTCAATTCAGTTAAGTTCAATTCAGCTTTCAGAAGTTGAAGAGAACATGGTCTAAGTATAAAATGTTTCTCAGAACCTTATATTTAAAGTAAATAAAACAGTTTTTTTTTTTGGTATAAAGAGGGTTAAAGTCATTATTAGGTAATCTAACCACCATGAGTCATATTAACAGAAAAAAAAATCTACAAGTAAACTAAATCACTTGTATGATTTATTGACTTTTCAATTAAATGCTTCTGCATGGTGTTTGTACTCTATCAGTGAGGCACTAGCACATGCTCTATCTACTCTTCACTTAATATTATTATTAGAATTGTTTTTTGGTCATTTTATAACTTATTAGGTACATGATTTTCACTTTTAGGGTGATCTCGAGAATATTCATTATTTGGAATGTAGTAGTAATTTATGAATAACACGTCAGTAGATATAAATTGCGAATGCTTTTTGCATATGAAATGCAGTTACTATTCTTTAAAGTCTTTTAATTTCCTATGAAACTCAGTTATAAATATCGATTGAGCACTTAACTTACAAAGAAAATTTTTTGTCAAGCAACAATAATAAAAGAAAACAAAATCTTAAATTAAGGCTAATTTTGGGAATCGCTAGCTTACCAAAACCCAAAACTTGTAGTTTTATAATAAAAATTTGTGACAAAAAAGATTCTTTAAACTACAACTAATTTTGTGAGCTGAAAGAAAATGATTCCAAACTAGTCCTTGTCGTAAACATGTATAAAAGTAAACATAAATAAAATTTATTAATCATTTTTATTTTTCAAATTATATAACTGTAAGATAAAACAATGTCAGAGGGACTAGTAGTATGACCGACATAACCTTTTTTGATGTCTAAGCCAACAATGTATTTAAAGAGGAGGCAATAAAGAGTTTGAAGTTTAGAATCGGATTTTGTACATTTGAGGTTTTTAGAGCTTAAATAGACATTAAGGCAGTCCTAATATTTAGGACTGTGAGTCATAATTGGATAATGAACGTATTTATTATGATTTGACATTGTTTCCTTGTTAATTAGGATATAATTGAATTCCAAATAAAAGAGTCTCTCACAGCAATTTTAAGAATCATATACCTTATTAAAATTATTTTCCAAATTATCATAACTACCTAATTCCAATCCCAAGTCTTAAATATACATGAAAATTTATGTAGAAATTGTTTAATTTTAATAACATATTTAATTGTTTATTAACCCTAAAAA
>CAOJBI012221591.1:0-14445 GCA_948277035.1 Euphorbia corollata
AAATTAATTTTATTTTATGAACCTTCGTACCAATTAAGGTTCGGCTGATTTCCTTCAATCATTTAATGTTGAAATCAGGAAGAAGACATTGAAAGCCTGATAGAATATCATGGATTTTCGACCAAGGAATTTGAAGAGCCATATATGGTAAAGGATGGCCCATTTCTTAATGGTGACCAGGACTTCCCCACCAAGCGTTCGAAGCTGGTTGATCAGAAAAAATCTAGAAAGATAGCTGATGATGTTTCACCTACTTTGGATTTAGAGTCCTTGGCTGCTCAAGCACCAATTAAGATTCAGCAGCCAAAGATGTCCAATCTTGAGAAAAAAACTGTTAGTCCTATGTTAAAGGAAAGAAATAAGTCTCTCCATGAAATTGGTGAAAAAAGGCCTGCTCCACAGGTTGTTTCATCCCCAAAGGTTGTCCCACAATTGCAGCTGAGTGCTGAAAATTTTAAAGTTGAACAACACAGTCGAGAAGACCGTCAATTGCAAGGTTCCTCTATCTCTCCTTGGGGTTTCTCTATAGCTCATAGTACCCCAATATCTCAGACAACCAAACCTAAAGACGCTGAGAAGCCAAATGGTGTTCTTTTCAAATTTTCCCCGGAGAATATCATGCCACCTGTAATGCAAGTTAAACCAGTGCTACCGCTGGCTAGAACAGCTTCACAGGAGAGAAATGAAAATGCTAATAGTGGCAATGTTGTGGATAATTTAATCCCTTACATTGTGGTATCTAATGATACAAAAGAGATGGACCATTCTGATTCTATTCAAGACAAGGAAAATGATGTTGTGGAAAGCTTTGTAGAAGACATTGCGCAGGAAAATTGTGAAGAGGAAGTTGCTCAGGCAAAGCTGAAACTGATCTTAAGGTTTGGAACTTTAACCTAGTACTTAGTAGCCCCAGCTTTTGACTTTTCCACAACAACAAATTTAATCACATTTCACATTTTTGTACTGTCAGACTTTGGAAGAGACACTCCATAAAACGAAGGAAGTTGCGGGAACAGAGGCTTAAACTAGCAAATGCTGCACTAAGTTGTCTTCCACTGGGACCACCAGTTCACAAGGCCGCTGATGTAAGCATTTTAGATTTACTGACGGCCACTTTTTGTATTATCATTTTCTATCTAACCACTCCAGCATTCTAAATCTTAAATTGGAAAGAAGTTTTTTTCCCTGTACTATCTCGCTTGTTGCTTAATATTCTAAACTAGTTAATATCTTTAAGTTGTTTTGACTTCTTTCTATTTTATCATTTGAATCATGATGTAGCAATTGAGCTGTGCTGGCGATTTGGATCTTGAGCATGTCATGCGAGAACGCATTAAAAAATGTGAACTGTCATGGTCAAGGCTAAATGTTTCGGATGTCATCATAAACATACTAGCTACAAGAAATCCTGGTGTTCGCTTCCTTTGCTGGAAAGTCCTTTTGTTTTCTTCAATCAACAACCAGGGATATAATATGGGGCAGAGCAAGGTTAAGCATGTGGAAGCAGGCCCGTGGTTGTTTTCGAAGATTATGCCTTCCGTAAAAGACGATAATTTGCTGATTTCGTCTTCTGGCGTTTCAGTATGGAAAAAGTATGCTACTGACCAATCTGATAACAACTTGTGCTGCTGCTTATCAGTTGTAAGGGATGTGAAAATCAACTGCTTGGATCAGACTATAGATGGTGCAAATGCAGTTATATTCGTGGTATCCGAGAATATCCCATGGAATGTCCAAAGATTGCATTTGCAGAACCTGCTAAAGTCCATACCATCTGGTTCCTCCTTGCCCCTATTGGTCTTATGTGGTTCAGATGATAAAGAGGCTTTAAATCCTTCATCCATTATAGTTAGCGAATTGGGTCTGAACGATATTGATAACTCCCGAGTAAGCAACTTTTCAGTGGTTTTTCTTCTTGGAGACAGGGGAGGGGAATCTTTGGAAGGTTTGTTTAGTGACGCACGATTAAGAGATGGGTTACAATGGTTGGCTAGCAAGTCGCCTTTACAGCCCGATATTCAATGCATGAAAACCCGGGACTTGATTCTAACCCATTTGAACCCTTCGTTGGAAATGCTTGAAAGGTTGAATGATCATGAAGTAGGTCCAAATCACTGCATCTCAGTCTTCAATGAAGCGTTAGATTGGTCTATAGGGGAGATTGTTGCTGCAGCCAAATCAAACCCTAGCAGGTGGCCTTGTCCTGAGATTTCTTTGCTTCCCGGTTACTGTGACGAGTACAAGGTGGCAAAGTGGTACTTGCCAAACATAGGGTGGAGCTCAGCTGAAAACTGTGAAGCCCTTTTATCTGCAGTGAACAAAGCTAAACTCCCTCTTTTTCCTGATGCTATATCCTGGTTTGGGAATGGTGCTAGTTCAGGCGATCAAATTGAGGACCTAAAATCTCAACTTGAGAACTCTTTGATCAGATACCTTACAGAATCAAGTGGAATAATGACAATTCACTTGGCGATAAAAGAAGCATATGTCATGCTTCAGAGAAGCGCGCGCCTTGAGCTCCTTGATTCTAGGCACTATATTATTCCAAAATGGACCTCGGTTTTTAGACGGATCTTTAATTGGCAGCTAACAAGGTTATGCAACGGTGACTTCTCTTCAGCCTACATTTTAAGGCATCATCATGTTAATCCAACTTCCAGTGTTCTTGATGATTTAGGGCTCAATGATTATGTTCCTTTAACATCTTCCTTGGACGAAATGATCATCAGCTGCAGCCCCTTTCTACCTTCAAGGGACAACATGGTCTCAAATGGTTCTAACCCCTACAGGTTGACTGAAGATGAAACGAGTCAACAAGTTGACGTGGACAATGTTGATCATGCGACTATGGAATTCAATGGAACTGATGCTTCAGTTGTGTCTACTGGCAGAAGCATCAAAGAAGCTGACAAGTTAAGCAAGCTGTTGGAACAAATTAACTATGTGCAAAATTCCATTGATGAGAAACTTTCTATTTACTTCTGATGATACAGAAACAATTTTGAAATTTGTACATATATCCTTTATAGCAGCATAGTTCTGATGTACCTTTTTTGTAATGTGCATGCTGTTGCTAGTGTTGATCCTCATCTTCCCTCTTGATGTACTTTTGTAAGAGAAGTGGTATGGTATGAAATTGGCTCAAAGACATGACCATGCCAATCCGAGCATTCTATGCATTTTGACTTAAAAAGCTCATGAACATGCTCATATGATATTATATGAATTACTATATGTTCGTTTTAATTTGTTTGTATACTTTTCAGTGTTTTTCCTGACAACTTACAGAAATAAAATTGATATTGGTTGCAAAATCTTTAGATGAAGAAAATGCAGAACCAACTGGTAATTTATCATTCTAATTTTCATCACTAGGCCCTCGTTTTTTTAAGTGATTATTTAGGCTTTTATTTTGGTCCTTTAAATTTGTCAAATTGCATTATCAAAGGACTTTCACATTTTTTCCTTAGTGACATAATATAAGAAAAATTAGTCAGTTTAATGGCGCATATTTTGTACTGATTTTAATCCGAAAAAGAAGACCGGATAGAGGCATCATCAAAAGTGCACATAATTGATATTCAAAAGTGCACATAATTGAACTGATACCAGTGCTAGAAGCTTTCAAGATATTTCTTGTTCCTAATTACAGTTGTGAAAGAGAAGTGTATCTACAGATAACGTACAAATACTCTATGAAATCCACAATCTGCTGTCTAAGCCTCCAGGAACATCTATCTAACTCGAGTTTTTCATTTTTTCTATACAGCAGCAAGAATTTCTGTCTGCTCTCCCATGGCCATTGTGTTGGTTACCGGTTACGACGTAAGCTACTTTTATACAAGTTGCATCATCATGTGCAATCCACAACTAACATTAGCTAAAACATCTACAAGCTCAAGATGCAAAAAAAGTTATATTACTTTCACTTGCAGGAATTTTGATGTGTACAATGATGATTGTAATATCATCTGTTCGATTTTCGTGGTCCAGCCACAGTTTGTATGACTCTCTAGCAATGGCTGCACATGCATCTCTGGGATCTTTATACCTTGCAACCTACAAACAAACAAAACATTTGTAGAGAAAGGAATCAACAGCAATACCAAACTTATTAAATCCACCATACAAGAAAAACGAAAACACTAATTATCAATGTTGAAGTTATACAGCATAAATCCAAATCGAAATTATATGTCAAAGAAATTTGCAACCAAAACATGAAGGTAAGTGTCTTCTTAAGCATGTACATATATAACGAGTCAATAGATTGCGCTATTCAAAGTAGTACAATAAGCAACGAGCAGGTCATAAAATGGGCAAATAAAGAAGCAAGGATGTTAGTGGCATACCATATCAACAACAGTCTGGCTTGAGAGGAACTCATAAACACCATCGCTTGCAACCACAAAGAACAAATGGTTAGGCATTAGCCGAACAACCGAAACCTCAGGTTCAGCAATAACACCTACACTCTCTGCTATTCTATCCCCCACACTTCTCGTAAATGCAGTCCCTGGATACATCCCCTTTTTAACCCATAACCTTGGCGGGTCAACCCCTTGACTTTCCTCATTGCCCCACGTTTGGATCTTAGGATCTTTGTACCCTTTAACCTGATCAACACTCAAAACTCTAGCCCCGCAGGATTTCACCCTCTTATACTCGTCTCTCCTAAAAGGGGTTTGATCATTAGACAAACTCTCGGCGATAATTCTGTTCCCACTCTTCACAGCAATCACCGCTCTCGAATCGCCTACATTAGCAACATAAATTGTATCCCCAATTACAAGAACTGTAATTGCTGTTGTACCGCTCATTGAATCATCAATTTCACTACTATGCAACTCGGAATTCGTCTTCCCGAACGCAGCGTTATAAGCTCTAACAGGATCATTCAACAAAGTAGAATCATTTGCTATTATCTCAACTAGCATATCCTTGACGAAATTCGAACATTCGGCACCATTTAAACCATGCCCATCGAACACACCAAAGAAATGGATATTTGGATTACCTTGAAGCTGTGTTTTGATACAGAAACTATCTTGGTTTTCCTTTTCCAGCGAGCCAGTGTAATAACTGGATTGGGTTAAGACAGAGTACTGCAATTGGATGTTGTGTAAAGGGACAGGAACAACCTCCAGTGATCTTTGATTCAGTATGTGCTTACTACCAGCCTGATTTTGGCCACTCGAATCACCATCACAACGCTTGCCATGGACACAACCAATAGCAAGCCAAAACACTAGAAATAAAGAGAAATTTATAGTGCCCATTAGCTGTTTGTTAAATGTCCCCACAGAATCAGAAAACCAATTGATTCTAGAAAGGGGAAAACAGAAACAACAAAAACAAAACCCTAAAAGCCAGATCAAAACAAAAAGGAGGAGTTTAATTGGGAAGAGAGATTCGATGTGCGCATAGTGTTTGTATTGATGATAGTGAATATATATACACAAGCAAGAGAGAACAATCCTAATCCTAATCCTAATGTAATATAACAAAACAGTTCTAAATCGATACAATAACGAACTCCCGAATAAATAAAATCCTAATCCAAATTGAATGCCTTGATTTCTAAAATGGCAGCTCAGAGTTTCCGCTAAAGGGGTCTCTTGACTGACAACTTCCTTAATTGGCGCACTCATTAGTATTGAAGAACTTTACCTGACAACCGACCTTCTCATAACCCTGGAACCCTTTTCTCTTCAAATGGTTCTGACGATCAGTTTCAACTATTAGACTCTCAAAGTTCATCATTTGAAGAAAGAATCTCGTTCATCTGGTGGGTTGGGATTGTGAAATTATAGTTTTTGATTCAGCAAAGGGAACATATCAGAAGCTGCAATGGCAGCATATGCAACTGGGCTCCTTGTGTAAGACTCTACGTCTATTGCCACAGAAAGCTTTACGCGGGCAAGTTTGATAAATTTCAAACAAAAACTCATTCTGCTTATTGAGTTAAATGTGTTCGTGTCGGTATTCGTGTGTATTTATATGTCACAAAATTAGACATGTCAATTGTTTATTGCAATTTGCAAGGAAATCAAAGGATTTTTTTTCAGTCTCTATTTTTGACATGTCAATTGTTTATTATGATATGTTCACATTTTTACATGTTAATCAATCTATTTAATACATGTGAAGTAGAGACTGTTATTTAAATTTCATGCATACGGAATCCGGTTGACAATTCTTAAATATACAACACATTTATATGTTATGTTAAACATTTCACCTTTTCATTTTCACACTCATAAACTTTAAAAATTTATTTCGTGATATGCAACCATGCCCATGGTGACATGTTCATGAAATTATTTATTAAATCATTAATTTATATTCATGTGGTCAATGGTGTTTGGTTTATTTGGAGGTAAATATTTGATATGGAAGGGTTTCATGCACCATGATGACATTATTGGCAATCCTTAGATCTCTCGCACCAAGGGTTGTGTTTAAAGTTAAAATCAATAAAATTGAGATTATGTTTTTATTTTATGTGTCGATTGTGTCGATGATATCACATGATTTTGGAGTTCATTATTAAAAATTTCTTTAATTCAGTTTCAGAATGAACTGGACGTGGAGATTCGTAAATGATGCATTTTCTCCTTGTAACATTTTTAATAGCCAATGTTCAAAGCCTTGTTGTTTGAAATAGTGTCTGAATCATAATTCGTATACATGGAACTAATAGAGCATTAATGCCTAAATGCAGTGACTTGACATGAATATACGAAAAGGTTCACTACTTCTCACTTTCATCCAAAAAAGCCTATCTAAATCTTGTGAATTTAACGAAAATGAATTTCTCGTAACTTATAAGTATGTTGAATTAGATTTAAATAAGTCGAAAAGAACAAATCAATCTGAAACAACAAAGGCTAAAATATGATCAATGTACCGATCCTTCCCATATATAAATGGCACTCGATGGTCTCTAAATCATCTCTCCATTACATATTGATGACACTGGTAGTGGTGATTGGTGAAGTACTTTTCTTTATATGAAGTACTTTTATTTATATTATCGAGCATAAAGAAAAGAAATATAGTGTGGTAAGTTGGACATATACTTTACAAGGAAATGATTCATAGGAGAAAGCAATAGAGAAAGGACAACTCTTCAACATCAATTATGGTCACGTGATAATTCTCTCTATTTTAATTCTCACAAACAGCCCCTTTCAAACATAGTTGTGTTGTAGACTTGTAGTAAGTAATCACTTCCACGCCGCAACATAATCATCTTATCCAATAAATTAATACTAAAAAACTTAATAAATAAAATTAGATATATACCCGTAATTAATATAAATTATTTATTTATGTTCAGTTAAAGTATCAACTCCCATGCAAAACCTAATACTAGCTTACAAAAAAATACTTTAGGCTTAAAATGGTATAATTAAAGTATAAACTAGTTATATGACCAAATTTATATGGAAAAAAATCATTCTTTTTTACAGTCCGTGTAAAAAAGCATGATAGGTCGTACTATTTTTTCTCTTCTCACCCAACCAAGCTAGCTACTTCTTTCTATCCAACACAAAATTATTACTTCTTTTTTGGATTAGTTTGAATCTAGTATTAATGTTACTCTAACAAACATTTAGCACATCTTATTTGTATTGTCGAAAGCAGAAGTGCGTTTTTTTTTTTTGAAAAATAAATAGTTCATTTATGATTTGAATTCAAGCTATACTCCATTAAATGTGAGCATGGCGTCTCGAACGAAAGTTTAAAGTTGTTTGCCAACGAGATGTGAATTCCAGACTCGCCTTATAAGCAAAATAGATAATTAAATTAAAAGAGAAAGCCCAATAAATTAAAAATAGTAAATTAAGAAAAGAAAGAAAAGTTGATATAAACCTGAAAAACAAGATCATTTGTCACCTCTCCCACTACACAAAATTAACCTCAACATTCTTAGGCGTGACAATATTAATGCTTCAATGGCCTTCATTATCATTATAATTATACTTTCTTGCTATGCTGCCACGTCATCCTCATCTCTTCATACGCAAGTCAACTCACAATAGCCAATCATATCCCTCCACCCCATCCCCTAATACCCCCTTTTTCCTACTCATTTCTAACACCTAATTAACCCTCCGTCTCATTTCCGGCGAACAGTGAACGTCTGAAACACCACGCTTCCACTCGCCGGGAATTCATCCGCGGCACAACTCCGGCATTTCATTCCCAGCGGCTCCACTGCCCGCGCTACACGTGTCCATATCTCATGGCTTGTACACGTAGTCGCAACAGACATCGTCCCCGGCCGGAAAACCTGCACCACCTTCTTCAACACCCGAGCAATATCATCAACGTCGTCGAAAATTGATCCGACGCATTCGAAGCTCGCGTAGCTGTAGCCGTCCTCCGGTGTCACATGAATGGTAGAATACTGATCGTTATCGATTCCATTCATAGAGTAACCGCAAGGATCAAAAGCGAAATCACAGATGATCGAACCTGGATTGATCTCATCGATTCCGGTGAGCTTCGTCATCTCTTTACCAGCTACATCACCGACCACCCCATCGCCGGGCGGTTGAAAAAACTTCCTTGCCATAACGCGATCAAGCTCCGTCATGCAAACCTCAAGAGTGAACAAATCACAATTCACCGGCGCCAGAAAATTGGCCTCATCAACGGCAGTAAACACATGCCAAGAATGCGACGCCATTTTCGAAGGCATGACGGAAGCTTTTCTGTAACAGAGACCAGAAGGGAGATTTTGTTCGATATAGAAAACCTCGTCGCTAAAACTGGTATGAGGGAACGGCTGTGAGTTGGGAAAGATAAAGCTACCTCGAGTGTACCTACAGGAAGACAACGAAAGGCCGAGATTGCAGGCGTAGTGAATCAACGGACGAATGGATTTGAGTAGCTGAGTGGTCCCACAAGTTTTGATGATGATTTTGGTAGGGTAAACAAAGAGGCTTGATTCAGATAACACGTAAGCATCGAAGTGGTGGTTACCAACAGCGGAGACGACAGTACATTGTACTGCATTTAAAACTGTCACTAAAGAATCAAAATCCAGAAATCGAAGACCCAAATTAGCGGCGATAAGTGGGTCGTCGCCAGAAAACTGAAGCTCGAGGCGTTTTTCAAAGCCCTCAAAACCAGAGACCGCCATTGAAATGAAAGAGAAGAATAAGAAGAAGAAGAGAGGAGAAGTGTTGGAGTGAAAAGAAGGGAAGTGAAGGATGTACAGGTGGGAGGGAAGAGGGGGAATATATAGGTGGGTGAAGGAAGAGGCATGCGGGTGAGGCAACCAAGAATCATGATTGCAGGCATAATGAAATGGAAGTGAATAAGATGATGATGGTGATGATTATGATATGGTTTTTTTTGAAGAAATTTGAATCAATGGGAAATATGTTTGATTTTCTTTTCTGCCAAACAAGAAAAGAGAGCATGGGATTGGATTTTGTGGCCACGCCACGCGCATGGAATTTGGGATTGTTTTGTAGTGATCACCCAATTCTCTCCCTGCACTCAGTTTCCAGCCACTATGTTTGGACCTTCGAATTTTTTCCACTTACCCAATCACTCCATTTATCACACTCTTCTCGTTATTTAACAATCCAATTCTTTTCGATTATATTTTTCCATTCTTTTTTTATATAAATCGAAGGGACATGAAGAAAAAATCGAGGATGACGTAACACAACTCCCGTAGGTGAACAATGTAGCGTTATTCTATTTATCAACAGATTCTTGGTTCAAAGCTATTTTAATTTCTTTAAACCAACTCTAAACCAGACTTGCTTGGTTTGGAAGGGATTGTGCCTAAACCGCATTTGAGCATGCTCATCTAACATTTTTTTGCATGTTATAATTAAAGTGCTTATAAACTATTCTTGTCATATACTTCAATTGCCTATTCTTGAAATCATCTTTAACAAACATATATATAAGTTATTCTTAAAACTGTTTATAACTCATAAACAATAAGATAAAATCCATCCATCCTGTTGAAAAGCACTCTATGTTTTTGTATATTAATTGTAAAATTTGTATAAAGAGAGCACCTTGCTAAATGGGGTTCAGTTCTTCATGATTTGGCAAAAGCTATAGCATGCTATTATTGGGACAAATGTAAGATTTGAATTTGGCTTACAAATTATAAATAATAAATATGTTTCAGTTTTAATTGATTTTGTCGTCTACAGCTTCTTACCTCAGTTTACTCTCATGATAAAATATTTGTAGAGAGGGACCAAATGATTGAAATCTTTACGTTTGATCTTTCTTTCTTTGTTTTTTATTCATTATTATTGTCACCAATACTATTACACTAACTTAACACAAATTAATTAGGCATTAATTAAGATTTAGAACACCATATCGAAGTCCAAATCAGTAGAGTGACCTGAGCAAGTGATTGCGAATTTTTTCAACAGTGGTTGCTTGTCTTTTTTATAATTTAATGGAAGATGGAGGATTGATTTTTTAGGTAGTTGTTATGAAAAGTTTTATTTTTAATATTTTTTAATTGACATTTACTTTTTTCATTAGTAAATCAGCAGGAAATATATCCTAATTAATTAATGTTAAAAGTCAAAATATTTTTTAATGTCAAAATATGTTATTTGTTATCTATCAGATGTTTATGAATTGGGTTATTTCCCTAACAACATTAGGGAAATTAATTCCATGATTGTTTAGAATATCATATATACAATTGATTTTAATTGTTTAAGAATACAAGATTAAAAGTTACTTCCTCCGGTTCCTAATAATTATTATTCTGGAAAGTTTCACATTTTTTAAGAAACAATTAATAAATGGTAAAAATTACCTATCCACCCTTAATTAATGAAATAATTGGTTTGTTCATGGGTTGTCATAAATAAGGACATTATAGGAATATTGAAGGAAAATGTATATGAAAAATGTAAAATGACAAGTATTAGGAACCAATAACTCATCTCCAGAATGATAATTATTAGAAACCGGAGGGTGTATTAATAAACACAATAATACCAACTAAAAATAAAAAAATAATCACTAAATGATATATATATATATATATATATATATATTTGACGTCAAATTCAACGTTCACAATTACGAACAACTGTAGTAATTAAGTCATTCGCAATATTGATACTTTTATATGAAACAAAAACATAATCATAGGCTACATGAACTATATGTTTTTGTAAATGCATGACAATAATTATTAGTATTTGCAAGATCATTAATAAAAGCAACCAAAACTAGCCCCGATTAATTACACCTTATCAATTTGCCACTTATAGATAATTTCAAGTAGCTAAAGACCAATAACTGAATTACAAATTAAACTACAAAACATTATTAATTAGCTAATTAATTGTGTATTGGATACTATAAAGGTCAAAACTATAGAATATATGATTTTGAAAACTAGATGTTTATTTATTAGAGACCACCTTGTCGTTTTCATGGAATTGAAAAAAATTTAAAAAGCTAGACGTGCCCGAATATCATCAATATTTTGGGGTAAATATAATAATTATGCACTTTACTATTTTTTATTTGTCTTGAAAATAAATGTAATTTTTGAGAAAAAAAATATATTCAGGCGTGGCAAATGGATAATGAGAATATCCTTGAATTAGGGAAAAATCCCGTACGTGAATTGAAAAGCCACTGACTCGCATCATTTTTATTCTCCATGCAAAAACTTTCATATCAAAGAGAAAACCAATTATCAATGCATTTCTAATTAAATACTTATAAAACCATCATATTAGCCCAACTGATAAAACACAAATTAAACTCGAAGTGTTGGAAAAATCCCGGCTTCTAACTTGAACTTCGTACGGAAAATTTAGAGATGTATAACCTGCGAAAAATAAAAAAAAATGCATAATATATAACAACGATGTCATTGTCAAATAAGGTGAAAGCACCTTACTAAAAACATTGAAATTTTGTAACTTTATGGTTGTGATCGGGGTGAAGCTAGTGCATAACCCGACCCCTTTCCCACGACCCCGAGGGTGAAGATTTTAAACAAATATGTAACTCCTTGTTGAGTTCATCTCGATTGTTAGCCTAGTGGTTTCCCTTCCCATAAACAAGATTAGAAAGGTTAATTAATAAAGCAAAAAGTTAATTCATAAAGCTTTGGAGTTTGAAAAAGGTTTGGACCATGCATGTATAATTATCATCACTTAGATGTCCAAATTTTATTGACTAGTTAATTTTTCTTTTAAGTTATCATTTGATTTTGCATTTAGCTTTAATATATTTAGGAGCTTTAACCAATATATTCATTTGCTAGAAGAGCTCAAAAGATTTTTAAAAATTGGGAATACACTCTAACTTCCCGAAGATTAGAATAAAAAATGATATAAAACTATAAATGTTGTATTTAAATTGGATTGGAATAGAAGAGTAATTAATAGTGGTTGGTAAGCCAAAGTATAAGTAGATATAGATACCGTAGTAATGAATTTTAATGAACTAATTTATTTTTTACCCTTGTTGGCTTATAATTAACTTTCAAACTTTACATAAAAGATTATCAATTATAATTATTCAACATGATATACAATTGAAAAAGTGAAGAAGAATTTTGCATATTTGGAGATGGGGTAAATTAAAGCATGTATATAGTATGTTATTTGTATTAATTAGATTATAAATGGGAATAGAAAAAAGTGATAATATTATTGAGAATTTAGGGGTCAGACATGTGTTGATAAACGAGTGGAATTTGGTAATTGGCGAGTTTAGAATGAGAGTTTTAGTAAACTTGGAAACGAGGAAACAACCAATTATATATTTTAGAAACTATTTTCCAGAATTTAAAAACGTGGTCTTTAAAACCTCATTTATAAGTTTTCTAAATAACATTTTTGTAAATACGGTTGGGCAAACAAATATCCGACGTTGATTAGAATTTGATGAGATTATTGATATATAAGCATGAACAATATCCTCATCATGTGTAGGTTATAATAAATATGTTTTCAATGAAGTAAACCCTACTTTACTTTTAATCATCACCGGATCAGTCATCACAAGAATTGATTTAATGGTGATAAATGACAAATTAATGGAGACTTTGTTTATAACAAAATCACCATAGAATTTACTATCTCATTGATATGAAGTTTATTGAGATAAAAGCTGAATAGCAAATATATCAGCGTTATCATATCGTATTATGGGTGAAGATATGTTGTTTCCGGCCTTAATAAGGAGATACAACAAAAACAATTTCAAACCGACTATAATTGAATTGCATCATGAAACTGTTGTTTCAAAATAGTATTTTTACAAACTATCCATGGGACAGTAACTCTTAGATTTTACCATTTACAACACCAAGACAATAGATAGCTACACATTGTGTATATATGTGTAAATGTTTAGATATATATTTTTACAATTCAATGAGTTTTAGGGGATGGGAATGGAGGCGTAGGAGAAAAGAGCATTTTTGTTAGGGGAGGTAAGTGTAATCAGGTGAAAAAGGAGCAGTCACAACATAAAATGTGCAACGTATAATTTGTCGGTTTTAAAGATATGAAGCGTTTTATATGAAATGTCATATTTCACATACAAAAGAGGTCCACTGAATAGGAAGCGGAAGAGGAGAAAATGATTGAGAGATGTGGTGGGTGGCAGCCACCATAATGAGCACAGTTCCTACTTCTTCAGCTGCACGCGCACCTACCAAACTCAATTCACAACTACAAAGACGTAACCAAATCCTCCATTTCTTCATCAAAATAATAATCCTCCATTTCTAATTATATTTTAATATATCTTAATTTATTGGATTTACGTTATCTCTTTCTGTCTTTCATATTCAAAATCTAAAACGTGTTAATTTTTGCAAAAAAAAAAAAAGAAAACCTGATTTTTTTTAACAAAAGGAATATTATCATTAATACTGGTAGCATGAAGTACATATTGACTGATACATAAGTAAAAAAATTACATATACCAAACAAGATATCCTACCACAACCAGAGAAACAAAACCTGCCATAATGGGGGAGATACATAAACTTGCTATGTAAGCAAGTGGAAAAAACATAATAAAACACACAAATAAAACATTGCAACTTGTACCTTTTAATCTTGCAACTGACAATTTTGAATATCCACCACCATAAAAGCTCTGTCATACACCATAAACTCGACCAACGTTGAAGATCTGAAACGATCTTGATAAAATAAGATAGATCTGGATGTCGAAAGAGGAAGATCAACATGGATCTTTGTCTTAAAATCGATAAAGTCCCACCCACTATCAAAATCGAGATGTGTAGCAGCAGATATATGATTGCAGATAACAATCTCACAGCGAAAGATAAAAGAAACATATGCAGATTATTTATGCAACATAGCAAAAAACACATACAAAACAAAATAAAAACCTGGATTTGAGGAGGAAGAACGCTCGTCGGAGCGTCCTCAA
>CAOJBI012223427.1:0-11291 GCA_948277035.1 Euphorbia corollata
GAGAATATTTAATTCGGGACACATGATTTTTTCTTCTATAGATTTATTTCAAATCTTGATTTTATATGGTTACCAAATTTAATAAGATTTGTTACAAGATTTTAAAAATATATCCAATGCAATAAAGATTATTTTTGTTGTCAATAAAAGAGGAGGGAATTTTAATTTTTGGGGCTTAGAAATGGGTAAAAATCTAAAATTAGAGGTAAAGAAGGAGAGTTGATGTAGAGTATTGGTAACGACTACACATGTTAAATGAGAAGTTGTTTCGTGATGCTCTTTAAGGATCAGTGAGATGTTTCTTTTTTCATAAAAAAAATTTTGAAACTAAAAGCAAAGTCAAATTTGGAAGCTCCACTTTTTTTTTGGAAAGAAGGGCATAAAATGAAACAAAACAAAAGATAAACAACAATAACAAAGAGACCCAGAAAGGGACTACATTGAGTCCCGAATGGGACAACTTCTAATGCGGATCACTCCTCGATAGTCCATATTTAAAAGATGTAACAAAGTAGCAGGTGGTGCTCCAAGAGTTTTACTCTGATTTGTAAGGTCCTAGCCATCCCAGCAAGAAAATCGGCATAAAAGTTCCTTTCTCGGAAGTAATGATTAATCATAAAACTATCAAACTTCTCCAAAGCCTTCTTGAAACTAAACATAATATTTGTGAGTGGATGCTCAGAAGAAAAACGTTGAGTATCCATGAGCCACTTAACAAGGTCAAGAGAATCGGTTTCAAGGACAACATTTCGAAAACCTTCGAATACACAATGTGTAGCCCAGTTAAGGCAACCCGAGCTTTTGCAATGAGGGGGTGACCTTTGCCTATTGTTAGCAAGGTCCGCTCAGCCCTTTGAAGACACATATTTATTTCAAGTTAGGGATCCGATAAGAGCCAAACGAAGCCGAATTGTTGTATTTTTTACTCAAAAATCAAAATTTCAAAGAACCACATTCCAGGGAAAACCCAGTTTCTCGATTTGGGAAAAAATACACGAAAAAATCAAATTTCAGTAAAACTAGGCAAATTCCCCATTAGGCCCTAGCCTCCCCCGATTTGAGGGATATGATTCCCTTAGGTAATTAGTTTGCAGGCTAATCCAGATAGATAATTAGCCCGCGGGCTAATTACCTCCCCACTATATAAGGAAATTCTCACTTCCCATTTCGAACAAGTTTCGTTTCTCGGTTTTCTTCAGAGAAAAGCTAGTTCGTTTTCACCTCTTAAGGCATCGAAACTTTGTCTGTATAAGGTTTCATAGATTTTAAATCATTTGAGCTTCGATTTGAATCAAGTTTTTCATGATAAACTTCGATTTAAACTCGATAAATCTAGATAAAAACTCATTTATATAAAGATTATAACCAGAGCTCGAGCATAAACACTTCGCAAACACTTCGAAAACACTTTTCTTTACATTTATTTTCGTTTTCATCAAGTTTTCAAAGTCATGCTATTTGGGTTCAAGAATGTCGGGGTAACCTACTAGTGGGCAGTGATAGCTTTGCTTCATGACATGATCCATAAGGACGTAGAAGTTTATGTTGATGATATGTTGGTCAAATCCACTACTCAGGAAGAGTATCTAGAGTTATTGGATCGTTTCCTCACTAGAATAGAAAAGTACAACTTATGCCCCAACCCAAAAAATGTGTATTCGGTGTGACATCAAGCAATTTACTAAGACACATTTTTAGCCAAAAGGGGATAAAGATGGATAGATAAGATAAAGGCTATTCGTGACATGTTTGGTCCCAAGATAGAAAAGGAGTTCGCTCATTTCTCGGTTCACTTCAGTGTATCAGTCATTTCATTACTCGGTTGATGATGATTTGTGAGCCGATCTTCAAGCTATTAAAGAAGTAGCACCTAATAGTATGGAATGACCAATGTCAGCTTGCGTTGGATAGAATCAAGATATACTTGATCAACTAGCTGGTCCTCAAACCATTGATAATTGGAAAACCCCTAATTCTCTATCTAGCAATCTAAGAGTCTTCATTAGGGGGAATGCTCGTCCAGAAGCAAGATGACAAGCGGAAACATGTAGTGTATTACTTGATAAGATCTTGAGTTGGAATTCCGTTACACAATAGTTGAGAAGACATGTGCAATCATGGTTTGGCTCATTAAGAAGCTCAGACACTACTTTCAATCATATCTCAAATAGGCAGTAGATAAGATTGATCCTATGAAGTATTTGTGTTACTCATCGACTTTAACTAGTAAACTCTCTCGTTGGCTCTTATTTCTTTCTGAGTTTGACATTGAGTATATCACTAAAAATGTGATTAAGGGTCGAGTTGTCGTAGAATTCCTAGCCAACTAAGCCTTATTCAAACTATATCGAGAATCTAGATTTCCTGGTTAAGCAATTTGTAATTGTTGAAGTGGCTGAGAATAGGCTGACCATGTTCTTCAACGGGGCAATGAATCGTGGGAGGCAGGTCTTAGAGCAATTTTGGTGACATCACAAAATGAGCTTATTCTCAAACGGTAGATTCCTTAGCCACCTTAGCCACTATGTGGGAAGGTCCCCAATCTCAATACATCGAGCCAGTCATCCTCAATTTTGCTAAAGAACCCTTCTACTATTGCTCTATAGCGGCTGTTATTAGCACGGACGAGAAATATTTGTACCGAGACATAGTCCATTTAATCGAAGAAGAAGAGTTCCCTCTAGGGGTGACAGATTCAGAACGTTTATCCTTGAGTCGATTAGCTGCTCAGTTTAGAAGCCAGAGATGACCTGTTCAAGCACATTGGTGATGGTTTATTGCTCTAATGTCTTTCCGAGACAGAGGCTGCACTAGTAATGAATCACATCCGTGGGGGAGATTATGGTTCTCATATTAATGGATTAGCCTTGATGAAGAAAATTCAGCAATAAGGTTACTTTTGGACCATCATAATAGCCGACAATACCTCCGAGACTAAGAAGTGTCATGAATATTAGATCTATGGTGATATAAGCCATTTGCCTATGTTTGATTTGCATAATCTTTCTACTCCTTGGCTATTATTGACGTGGGGGATAGATATTAATGGTGAGATTCGCCCTTCATCGACTAACAAGCATCAATACATCATTGTTGCTATGAGGGAACGACGTTCTTTTCTGCTCAATCATCGCGAGGCACCGGCTCCATGAGATGGGGCGTGGAGGTTTTTGGAAAATGGGATGAAGAAAATAAATGGAAGTGTTAGAAGACTCGAGGCCTACACCTTTAGCCTATGTTATAGAGTCGTCACCCGGATCAGCTCTTCTGGGATATTCGGTATAGCCTGAATCCGTTAGGCCTAACCTGCACAATAGTACAGAGATTTGGGTCCGGATGAGTTACCTACTTGGTCGTTGTTTGAGTTGAATTACATATAGGACACCACCTTGATAACATTCCTAATTATTCTAATCATTTTCGGATTAAAGTTAACAATTTATAGCATAGTCAGGCGGAAAAACAGTAAATAAATAAACTGCAGTACATAAACACATAGGAATCGAAAAGTGCCTATTTTAAATGGGGATTAAATACATACGGGAAAAAGGGTACAAATGGTCTACAAATACAATTTTATTTACAATTGCGATACTCGAAAGAAAATAAAGCCTAATATAAATCTAACCTAAATCTACATGCATCCACAAAGGTTAGCACGAGATATATCATATCTGTTAGCATGGTCCGCTAAGCCCGATGAGGATACGTACCTATTTCAAATTAGTTATTCGACACGAGCCAAACGGAGCTGAATTATCGTATTTGTTTATTAAAAAATTAAACTTTAAAAAATCGCATTTCAGAAAAGTCCAGTTTCACGAGTAGAGTGAAAAACCCAATCAAAACGAGCCCTCTTGAATCTAGCCTCCCATGATTCAGGGAATAATATCCCCTTAGGTAATTAGCCCGCGGGCTAATTATCTACCTAGGGCTAGGCCCTAGCTTCCTAGATTTTGGGAGATCTGGGCCTAGCTAGGTAATTAGTTTGTGGGCTAATTACCTCCCTAGTATAAAAGGGGTCTTTCTTGTTCCCATTCAACAAGATTTCGATTTTGGTTTTTCCTTAGAGCAAATTAGCCAAATTTCACCTCCAAACGCGTCAAAACTCTGTCTGTTTAAGGTTTCTTTGATCCAAATCATTCGAGCTTCGATCTAAATCAAGTTTTCATCCATAAATGTTGATTAAAACTAGCCAAAACTCGATAAAAGTCCTATCATGGATCAGTATACCACAATTCCCGGTGGAGCTGAACCGGGTGGCGACTCTTTTCCATAAAATGAAGTATTAACTTTATTTTATTACTTTTTATCGTCATTTTTAAGAAAATCAAATTGAAAATGATTTTTCTAACTTTTATTGAATTTTGGATTTAAGAAATAAAAGAAATATTTCTTAAATAAGTTTACATGAATACTTCCAAAAGGGAAACATTTAGATAATTGACATGAAAAAAGTGAATTCATGCCCTGCACATTTCAACCCTTTTCCGGAAAGATCGTCCGCTCACAGTGATGACTCTGTTGAGGATGTTATTTTTATTAAAAGCTGAGTTTTAATAAAATCAAATTTTTGATATAATAATGAACTTTTATTCAAACATTGAGAATTATGACATTTATAATGAAATTGCTATTATGTAAAATTTAGGATTGCATTTGCACGTGCACAATCCCACTCGACAACCAATTTAGGTGTCTTTTGGTGAAGTATCACTCAAGTTTGTTTTAGGGCTTGGGAATATGGATCTGATCACACCCTTAGTGTAACGTACAAAGAACTTTGGTTTGCATAGGATCAAAAGTACCCGAGTATATTATATGTGGAAAAAGTTACCTTGGTTCATTTTAGGGCCATTGAACTTTGGTACATAAAGGTGCATGATACACTTTACACCTAGTCTCGAGACCGAAACCCAGATATAGATGAACCATAGATACTTTCCTTTAGAATCTCCGTGACTGTAAAAGTCACTATTCCGACTGTAAAAGTCAACCGTTTGACCGAAAAGTCAAACTTTTCCAATTTCGATCCTAGAGTCTTCGTGACTGTAAAAGTCACTATTCCGACTGTAAAAGTCAACTGTTTGACCAAAAAGTCAAACTTTTCCAATTTCGACCCTAGAGCCGTGACTGTAAAAGTCAACCGTTTGACCGAAAAATCAAACTTTTCCAATTTCGACCCTAGAGTCTTCGTGACTGTAAAAGTCACTATTCCGACTGTAAAAGTCAAACTTTTCCAATTTCGACCCTAGAATCTTCGTGACTGTAAAAGTCACCATTCCGACTGTAAAAGTTAACCGTTTGACCGAAAAGTTAAACTTTTCCAATTTCGACCCTAGAGTCTCCGTGACTGTAAAAGTCACTATTCCAACTGTAAAAGTCAACCATTTGACCGAAAAGTCAAACTTTTCCAATTTCGACCCTAGAGTCTCCGTGACTGTAAAAGTCACTATTCCGATTGTAAAAGTCAACCGTTTGACCAAAAAGTCAAACTTTTCCAATTTCGACCCTAGAGTCTCCGTGACTGTAAAAGTCACTATTCCGACTGTAAAAGTCAACCATTTGACCGAAAAGTCAAACTTTTCCAATTTTGACCCTAGAGTCTCCGTGACTGTAAAAGTCACTATTACGACTATAAACGTCAACCGTTTGACCAAAAAGTCAAACTGTTCCAATTTCGACCTTGGAATCTCAACAATCATAAAAATCATCACTCCTACCGTTAATAAAAAAAATGACCCCGAGTCGTAATTGACTAATAGAGTCAATACATCCTGACTATAGGAAGTCATCTTAGAACCAATAGGTTAACTCCGACCGATCCAAGAGTCGAGTCATTTCAAAAGCGACCCCGAGTCATAATCGACTAATAGAGTCAACACATCCTAACTATAGGAAGTCATCTTAGGACCAATAGGTCAACTCCGACCGACCCAAGAGTCAAGTCATTTCAAAAATGACCTCGAGTTGTAATCGACCAAAATAGTTAACACATCTTGACTATAGGAAGTCATCTTAGGACCAATGAGTCAAATTCAAAAAAAACCAATCCCGAGTTGTAATCGACTGATGTGATCAACATATCTTGATTACAAGAAGTCACTCTTGAACCAATAGATCATATGACTAGCAATTCAATTTGCTATGTCTAAATCTCTCTTCGATATATCATAACCCTCAAGACCTTAGAACATCTGTAATATCTTGTATGCATTCACGCATATGCACATCCATACATCCATGTATTCTCATACAAGAAATCATAAAATGGGAAAGAAGACCCAAGTTGCATTTACTAACACTTGATCAATTATGTTTTCAGGTTGGAAACGTGTTAATTCTCGCCTAAAGCGCACTACAAGTCCAGGACAAAGTAGACATCCTCCAATCTTAGAATCTCTCGAGGATTTCTTTTCCGAGTCCAAGGGCAACATGTCTGAAAGACAGAAGTTTGATGAAAATTTCCGTAACTTTGTTAGTACGCCGGAATTTTAAGAATATCTGAGGAACTTGGTGGCCTCGGAATCTCAGAGGACAGCAGAACAAGAGGCTGAATTGAATGATTTAAAAGCCAAGCTAACAAACCTAGAAAAGTATGGTTCCAAAGGTTGAAAAGCCTACAACATTATCGACTCAGCATTGCTTGGACTTGAATAGATACAGGATGAGTGAAAACGAAGCTCTTCCTCCAAATTTCGTCATGCCTTACATTGCTCCGTATAGTGGTACTGGATCTCCCTACACTCATATTGAAGCTTATCTCAGGATTATGATGGGGATGGCTATACCCGAGGTCCATATTGTCAATCTCTTCCAAACTACTCTCCGTGGTCTCGCGACTGATTGGTACATGAGTCTACCGTTTGATGTAAAGTGAAATTGGGAGAAGCTGAGATCTACCTTTATTGAGAATTATGCCTTCAATCTTAAGCTTCGTTTGCAAACCAGGTTATGGATCCTGACTTCAATGCAAGCTATCATCTTGTATTTGATGGTTCTCAAGATCTCGCCTACCATCTCATGGGGATTCATTGTTTTCATGAATAATGAAGAGATACATTACGCCTACTGGCCCAAAATGTTTCACTTTACTTTAAGAGGAAAAGCCTTAGTCTCGTTCGAGGGATTGTCTTTGTACCAAAAATCCTTCTGGAATAATCTGGCCAACCAATTTCTGGATTACTTCATGTGGATTGACCCACCGGTAACTGCTTTGCTGGAGAGGACACGGTCTGGTTTTCCTTTACGCTATTTGTCATGGGAGAATGCTAAGGAAACGCTTCCTACATCTGTTCAGTCCTCAAAGAATTACCCTTGGTATGTGGAGAAGTATGAACTTGATTTTGAAGAATCCAATTTGAAGAAGTTCATGTATTCCGAAACTTTGGATATGCTTGGAGGGAAGAAACCTATGGAAAGCGCTTCTTCCTTATTCGTTAACATGATTACAAGTGGACCTCAAGGCAATACAATCCTCTCTCACGTATTACAAGTTAATTATGTGCCTTCGTCCAATAAGAAAACACCTTTTATGGAATGGCCTTTTACGGCTAATGAGACAGTCGTCGCGGTCACCAAGCCCATCAGTCTGAAAGACATACCTTTGGCAGAAGATTTTGATGAGTTAGAAATATTCGAAACAACATACTCGACTTCAGAGTATGTAAATCCTATCACGAGAGGAGGAAGAATAACTGGAGTGCCTGAACCTCCAACTCAAAGGAGTGAACTTCCGATTGGTACACCTCAGCCAATGGTATCGATTGGAATTGAAGAACCTATAATTGACCAATTAAAAACCACTCAAGCTAAGATGAGCATTTGGGAACTCTTGATTAAGTCTCAAGAACACAGACTAGCCATAGTCAAAAGACTCATGGAAGTAGAGACCTCTTCGAATGCTACTCTAGAACAAGTTTGTGCTTTGCTAAACACTGAGGTTGTTACCATCATTCCAGATATAATATTTACAAGCGCAGACTTACCTGATGAAGGAACGGGACACAATAAAGCCCTCTACTTCAAGGCTAATGTGTTAGGAAGGATAATGCCATGCATCATGATCGATGATGGCTCTGCTCTCAATGTATGTCCGAGAAAGATACTCCCTATGCTTGGCTTAAGTGAGGAGGTATTGAAGAAATCGTCAGCAGTTATAAAAGCCTATGATGGCTCAAAGAGAGCTGTCATCAGAACCTTTGAAGCAGAGGTAGATTTCGGAGAAATATCCTCCATTGTGCTCTTTACAGTAATCGATATTCCTGTAACCTTTTCTCTACTACTCGGTCATCCCTGGTTCCACGCTTTGGGAGGTGTACCGTCTACTCTGCACCAGAAAGTCAAAATTCCTTACAGAGGGAAAATTATCACATTAGAAGCAAACATGGCCTCTACTATTGCAACATTAACTATTACTGAGAACAACATGAGAGGTTTTACTGTTGCAGTCATAGAGGATGAGCAGAACGATCAACCACAGGAATATTAGAGTCCATGGATTAAGAATTACATGCAACATCATCACGTTTCGGGTACTAGACTTGGAGCACAGGGACTAGGCATTCTAACTTTCAATATTGGACCAGGAGAACTACATCCTGCAGGTCTCGGATATAAAGGGCCAAGATGTAATAGGGGTAAACTTTCCAAGAAAAATAGCTTCAAGCGAGCCAAACAGGGACCATACGATGGAACACCAGAACCTGTCACCCATATGTCTCAGACTCAACCTGGATTCGAGATCTTTTCGGACATTGTGGACTTCAATAAGTATGGAGAGGGACCAGTCATCAATATGATCAGAAACAGGGAGATGGTAGAACAAACTATGAATCTTGTCAACATTGATACCGGCAAGGTCATTGGAGAAGTTAGTCGCTTAGTACAGGGTGATGAGAAAAGGGTAAAAAGAAGTCCTAATGTGACAGCACAAGAAGAGATTCTCTTCGGAGTACTGACCAAAAGATTCAAGAATCAATTAAGTCTTGTGAAAGAATCTGAGCCTGAACCAAACTAGAAGGATAAAGGGAAGATGAAGATGGACATTGATCAGGAAGACGGTGAAGAGATCGTCATGATACCAGCTAATCAACCATTTGCTAGCATGGCAATCACAGAAGAAGAGCCAACTTCGATAGAAGAGGATGAGTTCTTCGTTTCTTTATCTGATATCTATGAAATAAATAATGTACCTTTTGATGCATTCAATAAAAGTGAAGACTTTGCTTATTTGGATTGTGTTTCTGATCATGATTCCATACATCCATTCCAGCATACATCTAGCATTTTCAATATTAATATGATGTTACTAAAGAAATTAATTTAAACACACAAGAAGTCCTTAAAATGGTACTCATTTCCAATCAATTATCCATTGAACAAGAGAGAGAATTAGTAAAAGTGTTAAAAGAACACGTGAGAGCTTTCGCTTGGTCATACGATGACATGCTTGGTGTTGATTGACACATAGCCGAACACAGGATACCAACGGATCGAAAAATCAGGCCCGTCAATCAGAAAATGAGACGTTTGCATCCTGAATGGGCTGAAAAAGTCAAGGAAGAAATTTCGAAGAAAATCAAGGCCAAGTTCTTGGAGGTGGTTGAATACCCCACACGGCTCGCAAACGTGGTGCCTGTAATAAAAAATGATGGTAGAGTTAGAGTATGTGTGGATTTTCACGACTTGAATAATGCCACGCTAAAGACGACTTTCCACTTCCACATATCGATGTCTTGGTAGATAGTGCTGCAAGAGCTGCCATGTATTCTTTTATGGATGGCTTTTCAGGTTACAATCAGATATTGATGAATGTCATCGATAAGTTCAAAACAACTTTCATCATAGAATGGGGCACGTACTGCTATCGAGTTATGCCATTCGGGTTAAAAAATGCTGGGGCTATCAAAAGGCCGTCACCACTTTACTCCATGACTTAATTCATAAAGAAGTAGAGGTATATGTGGATGACATGCTAGTCAAGTCAGATACACCAGCAGAACACCCCACTGTGTTAAACAAATTCCTTACAAGTATAAAGAAGTATAACTTACGGCTAAACTCGAAGAAGTGTGTTTTTGGGGTAACCTCAGGAAAACTATTGGGCCACATTGTCAGCCAGCGATGCCTACTCCTAAGACCGAAAAAGAAGTTAGGATCTTTTTAGGATCACTCTAGTACGTCAGTCGTTTCATAGCACGATTGACTACCATATGTGAACCTATTTTCAAGCTTCTCAGAAAACAACAGCCTGTTGAATGGAATGAACATTGTCAAGAAGCTTTCGATAAGATCAAAGCCTATTTGGCAAGTCCACCAGTCCTAAAACCCCCAATTCCTGGAAGACCTTTGATATTGTACCTAGCCATTGAAGAGACCTCTGTAGGGGTAATGCTGGTTCAAGAACATGATGATAAGAGAGAACATGCCATCTACTATCTTAGTAAGAAGTTGCTTGAGTATGAATCACGTTACACAATAGTCGAAAAGACATGCGCTGCTATGGTGTGGCTGACAAAGAAGCTTCGACATTATTTTCAATCATATCGGATCCAAGCAGTGGCTAAAGTAGACCCAATGAAATACCTGTATCAAACACCTTCTCTGACAGGTAAGTTGTCCAGATGGTTGTTACTACTCTCAGAATTCGACATCAAGTACGTAACCAAAAAGGTCATAAAGGGAAGAGCGGTGGCTGAATTTCTAGCAAGCCAACCTTTGGAATCCGAATATGTTGAAATTTTGGAATTTCCAAACGAGTAACTGGCAGTTGTATCGAAAGATTCAAGGAGATGGAAGATGTATTTCGACGGAGCTGTCAATAAAAGAGGTGCAGGCTTAGGAGTCATCATCATCACACCTCAAGGGGCAATGATACCATTATCTAAACATTTGGAATTCGCTATCACCAACAATGGGGCAGAATATGAAGCCTGTTTATTTGGCATGGCAGCTTTGGTACTGTTAGCACGGTCCGTCCATACCCGATGAGGACATATTACCAATTTCATTTCCAGGGTTTTGAGAGCCAAGACGGAGCCGAATCGTGCATAGAAATTGAATTTGTGAATTTTCATAAAATCACTATTCACGGGGCACCGAACCTCCGAATCACTATTTGAAAATACCGAAAAATTCCAGTCCGGATCAAGTCCAGGGTCGACCAATTTGGGCCAAATCAAAGCTTAAAAAGTTGGATCGAATTCAGTCAAAAAGACTCAGAAGATCACGACGTAGGCGCAACGCAAGCGCGACGCAGCTACTGCACGTGTCATGCACTGCATCAGTGC